>VUYV01000184.1:331567-346765 GCA_008711295.1 Anarhynchus alexandrinus | reverse complement strand
TCTTTTTCCCTTTCCCCCTTTTTTCCTCCTTTTTTTTCCTTTTTTTTCCTCCCTTCCCATTTCCCCCTTTTTTTTTATTTTTTATTTTTTATTTTCCCCCCCTTTTGGGGAAGGGGATGTCGTTGTTGCTGCCTCTCCCCCGGAGTTGCATTCGCCTCTGGCTGTCCTCCCCGCCTGCCTCTTCCATTCCCCCCCCCCGGCTCCCTCTGTCAGCTCTGTGTAGCCTGGCGTGTTTCTCTGTTTCTCTCCCCGCCGCGCAGCCCTCCCTCTGCGCAGCTCTCGCCATGAAATGGAGCTGAACAATTGCACCCGAGCAGCTTTTGCTGTAGCTGCCATATGTCCCCGTGCCGAGGCACCATTTCTCTTGCGGTATTTTTTTTTTTTTGAATGCATCCGTGCCGGGAAGGCTAGGACAATAACGCAACTGTGAATTTCTGCCTGTGCCTTTTTGGATCGTGATGAGATTTGAAATCCGGCGTGAATGAGATTTGATGGATGGTCGTGCTGATATTTTGAGCTGGTTTTAGTTCACAGTCATCTGATATGCCCAGGCCAGACACTGATGGGGAGATCTTTCAGGAGGAAAGGAGAGCACCCCCCCAAATGTTACCTGCCACCTCAGCATCAAGAGGACATATCAAGTGGCATCATCCTTTCTTCTTTTTTTTTTTTTTTAACCTTTTCTTTTGGAGATAGATACGGTTCTGCAATCAAAGAACCTCTAGTAATTGCCCAATTCCTTAAATATGAAAAGGTGATGCCTGCTTATGTCTGCAGGGTACCTGAAATGACAGTCGCTGTGATCAGTGTCCGCTGCCCCGTTCACCTTAATATGGTGTTAGCTGAGGCTGCCTCTGTAGCACAGGACTCTCTCCTCTCGTCCCCTGATCTGCCCCCTTGAAATCCCTCCTGGAGCGCCCTGTAGGTCCGACCCCTCTCACCCATGGGGAATGCACAGCCCTGCGTCCCTCCCCCTGGTAAAAAAAGGAGCTTTGAGACTGGGAGCTGTACTGCCCTGTAATTAATGTACACTCAGCCTCAAATACGCAGTGACAACAACTTAAATGTCAACATTCCTAGTTAATCCCTTGCTAACAAAATATGCCTGGAAAGAGATGGCTCTGCGTAATCTCCAGGGAACAAGATCTTATTTTAGCAGTACAAGTACTTGGGAGATTTCCTCAGTTTGACCAATAAAACCGAAAGATTGGCTTTGATAATCACAGCTGTAAATGATGTGTTTGATCCCCTCAGTGAAGAAACCCACTGCATGTGGCAGAGCATACAAACCCTCCTCTGCCCAAGCCCTCCTCCCGAGCAGCAGCAGGGCTGGCCTTCCTGGGTGGTGTCTGTATGACAAGGGACGTGATTTCTGTTCTCTGATGTTCGCTGCTCTTCTCTCTGCTCAGCGAGATGTCCACAGGCTTCCTGAGCCACGTTTTCCATCCCAAACAGCTAGCAATATTAAAAAGGAAGTTACAGGGGGAAATTGATCTTAGTACCCTCTCAGGAGCATTGGAGCAGGGACCACAGACATGTGGTGTTGGGATTCCTGCCTTTATGTGTTGAGGCCAGCCTCCCACTTATCCTGGGGAGCCCAGGCAGACCCTGAGGGGTGTTCATGTCGTCTCCCTGTGGCTGGTTTAAGCCTTCAGCATAGGTGGAAGGCAGAGAACCCAAGGCGAGGAGACAAAGCTCCTCGCTGTTCAAAGCAGTCCAATGTTTTCAGCATCCTGGTTCCCAGCAGGCAGGATACTTGCGCTTCCAAGGCCGGCATCCACGGCCCCAGGGCAGCAGCATCCCCCACCAGCAGGCGGCAGAGCCAGGGGGGGCACCTACACGGAGTTTCTTGCCTGGGGTGGATCCCTGCCTGAGCTCCAGGCCCAGCACAGAAACATGTATAAAAGATGGTGGGCCGTGCTTCTGGGGATCACCCGGATTTAACGTGCAGTCCTTGCATCCCCTGGTTATTTGTGTCCATGGTGTGCAAGCATGTGTTGGGGAATTTTGCTGTTCTGCCTGTGGTCCTCAGTCACTGGGTTCCTGCACACCAGCATCACCTTACACTCGATAATAAAATTATATACACTTTTTTTCCCTTGCGTTTTACGGGGGGTTCTTCATTCTTTTTCTCTTTCTCACTTCCTTTCTGAAGACTGTCTGAGGGGTGCTCTCCCCACCGTTATTTCAGTCTCTCATTTCAGCATTACTCCGTTCACGCTCTCTTTCCCGCACCGCCTCTCTTTTATTCTGCTTTGTTCTTCCACCACCACCTTTCACCAAAGCCTCTTCCTTCCCTACCGCGTTACCTCCTAGAGACCTATTGATCTCCTTTTTCTCCATTCCTCATCTCCCCCTTCCATTATTTTCTAAAACACCTTCTCTGTCTCCCTCTTTCCCGCCACCCAACACTTGCCCGTGCCTTACCCATCCCTCCCCAGCTTCCCACCACAGAACACTACCCCCTGGCCCCGACCTCGCCATCGCTCCACGCCTGTCATACGCCATGACTGTGCAGCAACGCTGCCTTTCGCATCACTCCAGCCCTACGCACGTCCACCCGGTGCCCTGCGTGAACAGGCTGCACGCCCGCTGCCACCCCTGTCGCAGGTGAACAGCCACGGCTCAGGCTGGGAGGACGGGCAGTGGGGAGGCCGCTCGTCCAACCCGGTACTTGCTTCTCCTCCAGCATCTCCTACTGGCAGCAGTTGGAGGCAGGCTACCGGGCTGCCCCGAGCTTTGACCTGACCCAGCACAGCTGTGCTTACCAGTGGAGCTGCCCCCTTCTCCAAGTGTCCCTCCTGCAGCCCCTCATCCCCCAGAGGAGTCCTTCCCCAAGGATGTATTTGCCCCAGCATTCCCCATCGCTCCTCCATAGGGGCTCTTGGAGGGCTGCAGTTGTTGCGCCTCTCCGCTGCCCCTGCCCACAGCTGCCTTCCCCTGCCTGGCCTGCCCCTCACCGCTGGGAACAAGTCTTAGGAGGAGCGGCTGAGGGAACTGGGGTTGTTTAGTCTGGAGAAAACGAGGCTCAGGGGACACCTTGTTGCTCTCTACAACAAGCAACAGGACAAGAAGAAATGGCCTCAAGTTACACCAGGGGAGGTTTAGATTGGGTATTAGGAAAAATTTCTTCACCAAAAGGTTATCAAGCATTGGAACAGGCTGCCCAGGGAAGTGGTGGAGTCGCGATGCCCGGAGGTATTTAAAAGACGGGTAGACGTGGTGCTTAGGGACATGGTTTAGTGGTGGTTTTGTCAGTGTTAGGTTGATGGTTATACTCAATGATCGTAGAGGTCCCTTCCAACCTAGACGATTTCATGATTCTATGACCTTGGGCCTTGATAGAGTCCCCACTATGCTGGACCTCTGGACCCTGGTGGGATGGAAATGGCAAGGGCCTTGTTCAGCTTAACTCCATGTGGAAAGACGTGACTTCTCGGGTAGGATGGGCTCCCTAATTACTTAGGAATGAGTCTAAGATGCTTGAATCCAAATAACTGTTAGAAATGGCTTTGTGTAGCCCTGAGCTACCCTCTTTGCCATCTTGTTGTGCCGAAACAAGTGTGCAGCACACCCATGCTCTGGAAATAATTGCAGATTTTTGAAGCCTCCATTCTTCTGCAGAACTGGTAGTGCTCCCATCTTCCCTGCCCTCGCCTTATTCCCGACTCTCTTCCCATCTACTGTGACTGGTTTCTATTTTTACTCTTGACAAAGGGTTGTGGGCTTAGAGGCTGCTCTTGTAGCTGTAGATATAAAATGCCTGCTGCGTGGTGTTTGTAATGAAAGAACCGCTCCTGGAAATTAACTAATTCACAGACCTAACTAATTAACTCTGTAGCCGCACGGAGCTGTGGAGGAGTGTCAGTGTGGTTTCATTGCCGAGGGCGCTAGGCTGGGGGAGAGGGAGAGAAGGCAGGTGGGAAGACCCGTGTCCCCGATCCCAGCTCTTCCCCTGGCCCCTGCCACCCTAAGCAAGTCGGTTCCCATCCCTGTCCTCCTTCCCTGTGCCCTCACTCCCTTCTTCAGCCAAGCTGCTCAGGGCCAGAGCTGTTTCTCATTACGCCTATTCAGTGCCTTGCATGGAGAGGCCTTGACATTAGCGGGGGCACTAATCACCGCTGCTGTACAAACCATAAATACTGGAGAGACAAAGAATTATGGAGCCACATAGCTCCAGATGTCCGTTTGTCCCTTTCTGGATTTTCTTCCTTTGTTATCTCTGCCTCCAGAACGGCTGTATGACTTTGACAAGGGCAGGTTGGTTACTCCATGACAGCACCACATCCTGTCTCTTCTCCTTCCCTCAGGCCCCAACACAGTCCTCCCTGGAGCCAGTGAAGAGCTTCCTGGGGAAATACATTGGAAGTGGACCAGGCTCTTCCACCCTAAGCAGCATAGTTTTGACATCAACCCGCCAGTGTTTGGAGTATGCTGGGAGCCAGACGAGGTCGCCCATATTATTTCAAGGCTAGTTGTTTGATAGGAGAGGTTTCCCTCCATGCATGCTCCCACGGAGGTTCAGTACATCCACACTACCCACCCTGGTTCACTCTCCCCTCCACATGTGCCTCTGGAGCTCCCCAGGGAGCTCTGCCGGGCACCTGTGTGGCCATCGCTGGCAGCACGTGGATGGGGTGAGCCCACTGCCCAGGAGCCTGCTGAGAGACTGCCAGGAGCTTTCCCAACCCACAGGAGGGTCACCCCTTCCTTCTGCCCACCGCCTGCCCCCGAGCAGGCAGCACAGTAACTGTGGCTTGTCCTTGCTGGGACGGTGGTTAGGACTGGGGCTTGCTGAGTAATGCACAGCTCGGATGGGTTTCTGAGGCTCGGGGTGGCCAGAACGTGTGAACTAGAAAAACCCTGTTCCACCGAGTCCCAGCGGGTCGAGGCGGTGACAGCTGGTGCTGTTTGGGATCAGGGATCGTGCCTGATGTTGCGGCTGTGTGCGCTCCCAGCTGACATGCAGGGCTGAGCGCTGCTGGGACCCCATCCAGCGTGCGAGAAGGCAGAAGCACTCAGGCTGGGGACCTAGAATGAGGAGAGGAAGGAAAAATAATTGCTGGATGAGGGAGGAGATATATTCAGCTCCTCGACTTAAGCATGCCTTCCTGCAGGATTGCTGGGCTGTGCTTGCCGAATGTGAGCTCTGGCCACCAGGGACAACAGAGCAGGAGCTTTTCTGGCAGTTGACGGAAACTCGAGGAGAAGGCTGAGAGCTGGGCAGTGCTCACTATGGGGATGCACGACGATGGCTGCCAGGCTGGGAGTGTGTGAGTGTGCATCCTGATGCATACCTGGCACAGGGGCAGGTGACAAAGCATACCTTTGGGATGAGCCCCCTGGATTGCCCCATCAGAAACAAATCTCCTGATGTCACTCACTCCTCCTTTTGCTCCCCCTGGATACTGCAAATATCTCAACACCATGACACAAGAGGTGGTGCAAGGATGTCCGTGCCAGTGAAGACCCAAGTCACTATGCCCATGCAGCACCATGAACCCCTGTAGACTTCAAAGCTCTGGCCTTGATCCCATGGAGCCATGGCACCCTTTTGAAGCTGTGCACAAAGTAATAAGGGTGAGGCTTGTTACAGAAGGCACTCTGCTGAACTGGGGAAGCAGGACTAGTACTGGGCCCATGACAACTCATGTCCCATCAGCTCTACTATGCTTGTATGGTCTGGTACAGAGTTAGCAGCAGCAAAGCTAACTCTCTGTACTGCATAGGTGTCAGTGTCACCAAGATGGCAAACGCTGTGGAACCATGCAGATTGGCTCTTCAGGGCATTGGCTGACCTGCCAGATGCCTGAGGTGTAGCTTTCATAAGGATTGCCTTGTCACCAGGTGTCATCCACATCACTGCAGAGATGTATCTAGCTGTGATTCCCAAGTGCCTTCGGACCTGCCCCTGGTTTGGCAACCCTGCCTTGCTTCATAAGGATCACTCCAGTTATTGCTATGGTTGGTGACTGTGAACCTGTAGAGAACCCAGAGACAAATGGAAGTAACTGCAGTGTTGAAAGCCTCTTTGTAATTTCATCCTGCAGGACTTTATGTGTTTGTCAGAGCAGATGGTTGGAGGTCAACTACGAGGGCAGAGCCAGAGATGAGAAGATGTAAGGATTAACCTAGCAAAACCACTATCTGTGGTTCAAGACCACTTGTGCTTTTGAGTTCTGCCAGGCTATCGAGGCTGGAGATGACGTCAGTCTCCTGTACCCAGCTCGCACATGACTTAGAGGCTGCGCTCCTCCGCCAGAGGTCTGGAGAACCAGCTACTGCTCTGGTCCTTAGTATGCCCACACAGGTAGGCTCTTTCTTTTGACCTGGTAGTGCTCAGCACTGTGCGTTATGCCAGTCTGGGCTTGTCTCCCGGCACCTCTGCAGTCACCTAGATGGTCTAGATACCAGCTCATGCCGAATCTGGAGCAGGTAGCTCAGGCTAACAACAGCAGAGAGCCATTACTGCAGCAGAGATTTTTTTTCCAGAAACTGTGGTTGTTAATTTGCCTGATAATAGCAACAGATATTTAGGCAGGAAAAAATCAGCAATAAAACAGTAGTTAGCAGCCTGAAGTTTTAACTCCCCCACTGTCCCCACTCGTGGTACCCAGTCTCTGTGCCCTCTTAGTCTGGGTCCCAGCTGTATGCCCCAGCTTCGCTAGGTTTCTTTGAACCATCACACGCAGAGGTACATGCCACTCCTCTGCCTCATCCCATCAGTCCCTGATCTGTTGTCCTGGCCTGATGCATGCCCCTGAGCTCACCCTGCAGCACTGTATCATCTCAGGAGCTCCTGGGTGAAAGGCTGGGGATCGTTTGGGCTGGCAAGAGGGGGACACGAGGGACCCTCCTCCAGCACAAATGGTTCACTCACAGGTAACTTTGGAGCACTCTGCCCTGGCTCTGAGAGCGACTCAGCAATCTGCTTAGCGCTGGAGCATGATTGCTGGTAAACCTGTCTCTGGTTAACAGCTGTAATGTAGGTTCATCCACCTGGACCCGAGCGCTGACCTCTGCCCGTCGTGTAACTCCTGCTGGTGGGATAAGCACCGGGCACGCTGCGAGCACCCAGGTGCTGCACCCAAAACACGCACAGCCCTGCCCGAACCCCTGGTGCCAGGCATGGCCCTGCCTTGTGGAGCCCAGCACCGGCAGTGGTGTCGGTGCCGGTTGCCCACTGCGGGTGCTGGGCACAGGCAGGGGGAAAGTGGCCGATGGTCCCCGCTGAGCTGAGGGCCGGGAGCGGGAGGACTCCATCCCCAGCTCCATCCCCAGCCCCGCTGGCGGAGAGAGGGGTGTATGTGCAGCTGCAGCGTTGGGCAAGAGATGCTAATGGAAAACAGAAACAATTCAAACTGCATGGCGGTGGGGGAAACACTAACAACATTATGAGCTTGGAGCTTGTAACAGTCCGGCTAGTGAAATAGCTGCCGGTGAAATCACTTTTTTTTTCCTTTTCTTTTTTTCATTAGGACACAGAAATCTTCCAGCTTGTTACAACAGGGCCAACAATATTCTTCAGTGTCAACAGGGTCTTTGGCGAGCCAACATTTTTCCGGCTTAGCGCTACCAGAGAAAGAAGAGCAGCACGTTGTATCCCCTTCCCATGCGTTAGTCACTAGGAGCATCGCCTGTCTCCTCGGTCCGTGGGCAGGTAGAGGGTGCAGGGGGGTCTCTGGCAGGGCAGCAGCGGCTCTTGGGGGCGCGCTGTCCCTCTTTCCCAGCAGAAGTCTGCAGGGAAAGCGCGCTGCAAATGGCACCCTTTGGAGAGAGAGACTGGGAGGGCTGGAACGAGTCTTTTTTTCCTCTGGGAGGTGGCAGAGCACATTCTGGATAATCACTTCATGCTGCTTGGGAGTGGTGCGTAGTATGGTTTCTCTTTGGTTGTGTTAATTGTGTGGTAAGGTGCCTAGAGCCTTCTATTGGCATCTTTATTTATTTAAATACAAATGAAGATGGCATTAAATCAATTGTTCCTTTTTCTTTGCTCTCCCGTCTTATCATTGTTTCTATCACGTACTCCTAGCTGTACCGGGCTTTTGCTTTTTTCCAGCTGAATCCAGTACACTAAGTGACAGTCCCGGGCTGAATTTCCTGCAGACTCAGAGAGGCTGCACTGAGGAAGCCCACCTTACATCGCTGGCTTTTCCCTACTGCTATTTCACTTACATTTCAGGGCACTTGCTAACCTTATTTGCTGGCCAAGGCTTCAGTCTGTGACCCCTTGCACACCTAAACCTCCTGCAACTCAAAAATAAAGAAAAAAGCTGCACAGTACGGCATTGATTGAGACTAGAATACAGTTCTCATAACCCTTCAGCTACTCTGCCTTTCATCTGGATGGGATAAATCTATGTGACTCGCTTGGCCCCTGTGCTATTTTAACCCCTAAGTCCTATAGCTAGGAGCAGAACCCAGAATTCCTGGATTTGATCATTCTCCTGCTATTTAGCAAATAGTTTGTAACCAAATGGCAAACTATGAGTCGAGGCCCTCTCTCCTCGCCAAACTCCATAAAAGATAATTACTCCTGGAGTTCAAGTGGTGGCATGTTTTGTGAGAGATCTGGAAGCCTAGTATGCAGCTTTCAGATAGACGTTGTAATTGCGCCTACGATTATCCACACACCCCCCCTTTTTTTTGTTCCCAACGATTTATTAAATTCGCACATTGAAAACTTGCTGGAAAACTACGATGTCTGTCAACAATCTGCTCATCATGGTGTGCCAGAGATCAAAATACCTGTTATACTGATTTGGGGGCATTTGTTACACGTATGGACTGGTGAAATCAGAAAGCGCATGGTCCTGAGGGCTGAGGACTCTGTGTCTATCGTTACGTGGCAGTAGCAGGATGAAGGCAGACTCGGTCCTTCCAGAGGCTGTATGTCTTCACCATGCACAGGTCAGAGCAAGGGATGCTCTTCATTAGGGACTGGGTTCCCTCTGTTTGGAGTCTATACATTTTCTTTTAAGCATTAACTCTTCTTTGTCTCTGGTGATATCTCCTGCAGACGGATGCTGGCCTCTTTGCTCGCCCTAAATTCTGTTGTACTTACCTCATTACTCTCCTAATGACGAGCTGACAAATGCTCTCGCCTGATTTACTGGCGATGTTACAGGTGTGTGGAACACTTGTCAGTACCTTGCTACTACATGCCTAAATTTTCAAACGGCTGGGTGTGCTAGCTTCCTTTGCAAAACGTCCCTGCGCATTTACCTGGTATTATTTCCCTGCTGTGGGCTTCATCACATTCCCCCACCCAAAGCTTCCAGAGCTATGGCCTAGGATTTCCCCCCACCCCCAAAAAAACCCAAGCAGACTCTATGTGCAGCTGTTGATGCAACTGGCCTCGAGATAAGGAGAAGTGGGTAGAGAAATGAATCGCAGAATGGTAGGGGTTGGAAAGGACCTTCAGCGATCATCTAGTCCAACCCCCCTGCCAAAGCAGGTTCACCTACAGCAGGTAGGACAGGAATGCATCCAGGCAGCTTTTGAATATCTCCAGAGAAGGAGACCCCACAGCCTCTCTGGGCAGCCTCTTCCAGCGCTCTGTCACCCTCAAATGATAGAGCAGCCCTCTCACTGGTTTGGGTATTCTGGACCAAGGATGGTCCAGTACCCACCCTGGGACAGGCAGCTGGGCAGCGTGTGTCCTTGCTCCTCCTACCCCTTGTGAGGAGCTCCGGGCTGCTGCAGCCCATGGCACAGGTTTGCACCCTGCCTTTCACCTCTCATCTGTTTGTCTTTTTAAACCAAAAAAGAACGTTTTCACTGATCAAACCCCAGAAAACAGACCTTGCCACCGCCTGCAGGAGCGCATCGCTTCTATCAAACAGAGGTTTTGGAGTGAGGGAGCGGGGCAGGTGAGAGGTCTCCAGGCATCGCACAGCGATGGAGCGGGAACGGCTCGGGAAGGGAGGAACATCAACATTTCACGCACACATTTCTTCACCAGTTGGGCAGAGCTCTTCTGCTCTTCTTCTGCTTGTGTTGCTAGGAGAGGAGTGCTCTGCCCTCTTCATGGCTATGAATAGCTCACTCTTGTTTATTCAGCTCAGCTCCGCCTGCTGGTTACAACCACAACCGGCACCATCTCATTGCATGACACCACCATAAAACAATGCAACTGCAAGAGGAACAGTCCCCCCTCCGGCTGAGAAGACTTCAGGATACCTCTGCTGTGCACCGCTCCAGAGCCCTCCTTCTCCTCCTCTCACCACACTCCACAGCGCATCCTCTGCCTCCAGCAGAAAGGTCTAAAGCCAGCTGAACTGTGCGCTGTCACCCCCAGGAAGCAACTCTGACAGGCGGGACCTGCAAATCAGGGCATGAGCTCAGAAATCTGGCTTGAAAATAAATGCACGATCACTTCAGGGTCCTTTTCTGCTAGCCAGCATTGGAGCCTTCCATGAGCTAGAAAAGTTACTTTTCCTTCTTTAGTGAAGGCTGAGATTCTTGCACAACCCCATGAATCTGAGATCAGGGACTTTAAGAAAAGTAACAGATGTCTTGAAAATTGGCAATAATGGGATGCCCAAGATTTTCTTAAGGATATTTTGTCTGAGGTCTGACTGGGAATGAAGCATCTACGGCAATGGAAATAGATAGGCTGTATTGACAATGGGAAAAACTAATGGGGCTGAGCAAAAGACTCTCCAAAGGGCTGCAAAATGTGACCAAGCACAGCATTTCAGAACATCTACTCCCAGGGGCAGAGGGACAGGCAGCAATCATCACCAGCCTACAGATTATGAGACGGGATGCATGTGTACAGGCAACCACAGAGAGCCATACAAGTTCAGAGTAGCAGACACAAAACTTCCAGCTTTCAGAACTGCCTGGGCGCTCGCCTGAGCAGAATGAGCACCAGGCGAGGCAGAGCAGCATAGATCAGAAGAGATACGGATGGTTGCTGCACAGGTACAGATGAACCACCCCTTCTTTTTCAGCATCCTGAGCTTCCACGTGTGCATATTTCCCTGGACATCTCGTCTTTCTCCACCTGGGAATTTTGTTGGGATGAAATCTGAATACTGCGTGTGTTTATCCAGAATTTCCACATGCCCATCGGGCCTTGCAGATAGTCGGGCTGCTGAACATCCGGAAATTCAGGATAGGTCGACTGCACACTGGGGAGGTGAACTGTATAGCATGCACACACTATGTCTAACGAATCCAAAAATTGTCAGACCTGCTGTGCATATGCTGTGCAGATGATCTGCATATGTACAGTATGCCCAGCGCGCTGTAAAGGTGTCTGGTCTACCCTGCATGCATCTAGATGGTGCAGGTGTGTGTATTCCTGCTTGGGAACCAGGATAAACAGAGGGGTTTCACACATCCTTGATATATTTGTAGAGGAGGGAAGAGCTGAACGCTTCAGTGCAGTAGACAAGGAACCTTAGGTATATTCATATGCATGGAAGCTAGGCTATCCTATTACATGCTGCTTGTTTTACAGCAGCCACCTAAACAATATAACCGGGGTCAGGGTCCTATTATACAAGACATTGTACATGCGCAGAGTGAAAAGGTGTTATTTCCCCCAGCTTTCCCCCCCACAATCCTCCACCATATAATCTAAATTAATATTAGCGCAAGACGGGGGCATTGTAATTCCTTCTTGACAGACAGGGAAATGAATCCCAGAGGTGAGCCAAATAAAAGGAAGCTCTTCGTCTCCTAAAGCAGGACACAGGTGAATTTTAGACATCTGAGCCCAAATTATGATCCTGCAAACCCTCCTTCAGCTGATGCCTGGTGCTGGGGATGCCCAGACCTCTCAGGCCCATCAGATTTGACAGTGAGGCCCCACAGCTTCAGCAGCTCTGCTTCGCACCTACCTGGGCTTAGCAAGGCTAAGCACAACAGAAGCAGCAGGAGGAGCTGGACATGGAACTCCTCTTCACCTAATGGAGCATGCCTCCAGGATGGGCTCTGTGCAAGCCCCCACAGAGGGCTAATGCTTCTTTTTTGAGGTGCAGTGTCCAAAGGGGTTAAAGCACCCATGGAGGATATGGAAGACCCAGCCTGGGCTGCCTCCTCTGCCCCAGGGCTTTCCTGTCTGCATCTCCCATGGATGTGCTCCAGCTCCTGAGCTGCCGGCTGTTTCGGAGAGAGGGCATACTCACCTCTTCTGCCAAAGGCGTTATGATTTTCTTAAAAGAGTTGTGGCTTCCCTGGGCTCACATACACACCGGAGAGGAAGCATCCGCAGGAATCACCAGCCTGGTTGTTTGGAGTTTCAGCAGGGAGGAGGGGAAAGCCCACGCTCCAATCCACTCTCGAGCGACCACTTCTGACTCCTACCTCATGCCTCTTTAACGTAAAATACATAAACAGGCACTGGGCAAAGGGACTCATGTTTTCCTTCGTACGTGGAGTGCCATGAGATCAATGAGATTAAACATGTGCTTACATGCTGTCCTGAATTGGGGCCATGAGGAGAGCAATGGGAAAGTAAACAGAAGAGAAACGTTATGGAAATGAAGGAAGAGGGAAAATCCACCCTGCCAAGAGGAGCAGCAGCTCTCATCGGTTGCAAGAAGATATGGCCTCACCCAGAGCTGATTAGACAGTAGGAAGTCCAGGGGCTGGAAAAGAAGACCAAGTCATCAAGGTTCTAAAAAGACCTGAAAGAGTGAGACTTGGAGCAGTGGAGAAAGGCCATCTATTGGGCACAACCGTTTCCAGAGAAGGTAAGTTTAGCCCTGGGTTGTTTTTCCCCATTAGCAGAAGCTGGGTACTTGAAATAATCAGGCTTCAACCTGTGAAAACCCGGAGAGGCTTTTGTTCTCCCTTAAAAGACTCGGAAATCCTGAGCTGGATGTTAGGCTCAGGAGATGCATCAGAGCCTCCACTGTGGAGAGCACATGCGGCTGCAGACCCTGCTGCCCTACGTCCCATTGCAGAGACTGCGGGAGGTGAAGCTGGATGTGGTGACCACTCTGCACATAATCTGTCTTTGCTTTCAATAGAATTAGTATGGCAGCCATCCTCTTCTAAGGACTTGTAGTGCCATGGTCCCAGCGTTTGCCAAGGTGAGAGTCCTGTTGAGGACTCTGTGCCTGTCCCTGCTGCTTCCCGCAGCCTGCTCAGGGGGGTTGACTGACACCAAGGCTTTGGTGGGAGGGTGCTCCACCAACTCCCAAGTGCCTGATTGCAAACTGTTTGATTTGGTTTTCCTGCCCGTGCAACTCTAGCCTGTACATTCTTCCACCTTTTTATATTTTCCATGTTGACTTCAGTCCTTTCACTCATACCTCTTGGTGCTACCCTGCTCTTCCAGCTGGGAAATTTGTACAATTGTCTCTGATTTTCCAGCCTTCTCTCCTGGCTTTGCTCTTCCCCTTCTCCTTTCTCCCCAGTCACTCTTGGTTGCAGTCTTCCTTCCCCGTTTGACCTCTAATTCTCTTTCCTGGGATGGACCTCATTTGCATCTGTCCTAGTATCCAAGCTACAAATTAGACCTGGTTAACATTTCTCACAGTGAAACCCTGACTCGTATAAAACTTTTGAGTTTGGGGGGCTAGCAGGAGCTCTATTTTTGGGAAGTGGCTTTTCTATTGAGCACTTGAGTTCAAAAATATGCATTCTCCCTTCTGCTACAGGTTCAGAAGATGACCTTGGGTAGGTCACTTCATCTGCCTGAATCTGTTTTACCACTTGTTAAATTTAGATAAAAATACTTGCCTGGGTTAGTAAAATGTCTTTGAGATCATTGGACAAAAAAAAGCTATCCAAGTGGTGATTATTATGATTATTGCAATTATTTTTATTAAATGAAACCAGCTGATGCTTGTGCAACACTCTTCTGGGCTCCGCAGACCTTTTCTGCTGAGATTTACAGGAAAAAAAAAAAAACAAAAAAAACAAACCAAAAAACTTTTGTTGTCCCTGGACAGGGATGTGTTTTTTTGAGATTGAGTTTTGTGGTTTCGTTATGAAACCTATGACAGTCGGTCATGCGGTTTGCTTTCTGGGCCGACTGAACCCTGCTGAACCCATACGTAAGGCAGCACAGAGTTTAATGATTCACGCCGGTGACGTTTTGGTTTGGCTTTTGCCGGACGGAGGGTGTACAAACCCGAACGCCCAGGGAACCCTCTCAGCTGAAGTCACCGAAAAAACTTTGCCTAAATCTCGGCGAGCCCGGAACCGCTGTTGGGCGAGAGACCCTTTTTGGGCGTCTCAGGCTGTCAGTGCTGGCCATGCCTGGAGACACACAGACTCTCCCACTTGGAGAACTAGGCTTCCTCACCTCCCCACCCCCTCTTTACAGCGCCGGGGGGCTGCCAAAATTTTCGGGGGCCCACGAGGGCTTGTTTTTTTTTGTGATTCCTTTCCTCGCCCTTCGCCCCTGCAGCGAAGTGGGCTGCCAGCTAGCGGGGTGACGCTGACCCCGAGCACAGCCCCCTGCCCCAACCCCGGGGATGCATCTCCACCATTTGGCACCCGCCGTTATTGGCGTGACCTTGGCGGGGACGGACGGAATCGGGCAACTCCTCTTGTGCTGGTGGCGGCCCTGGAGGAGCGGGAGGGCTGGAGGACACCCTCAGCGGCGGGATGGGATGCAGTGGGGCTGCCGTATGATTGCCTTCGCAGCTTTTACTGCATGCTGGAGGCCGGCACGTGTGGAAGCCCACCACCACCACCATCACCACCACCACCATCACCCCTCCGGGGCCGGCTCGGCGTCGTGGGGTGGGCGCGTGGGGGGGGTGAAGCGGGGCCGTCCGCCTGCCATGTTGCCGGCGAGGCGGCGGGCGGCCTTCTCCCTGCCCCGGCTGCGAGGAGAGGCGGCGNGGAGGAGGAGGAGGAGGAGGGAGGGAGGGGGACGTCTTGTTTGTGGCTTGTCAGCAGCCGCTGGAGACAAGCCTCCATGTGTGAAAGCCGCTTGGCATGAATGCCTGGGCCGTACCAAGCGCCGCGGCGCCCGCGGGGGGAGGCCGCCCCGCCGCCCCGCCGCCCCGCGCAGACAATAGGCCCCGCAAGGGTTCCCCTTAAGTTGCCTTGATGCTGCCCTAGCGCCCGGCCAGCCCAGGCCGCGCCGCCGGCAAGGGTCCCGCTCCCCGCCGCCGCCGCCCCCCGACATGCCGCTCCCCGCCTTCGCCGCCTGAGGCAGGTAAGCGCCGGCCCCGTCGCCCCAACCCCGGCTCGGCTCGGCTCGGCTCGGCTCGGCTGGGCCCG
>VUYV01000184.1:303924-331110 GCA_008711295.1 Anarhynchus alexandrinus | reverse complement strand
GGGGGCGCGGGGTGGGGGTTTTGGGTTTTTTTTCGCGTTTTTTTTTTTTTTTTTTAATTCCACCACCCCCCTCCTGGATGTTGGGAGATGAAACGAGATGTATTTACGATTGCCGGTTATCAGCAAGTAAATATCTATGGCTCGGCGGGAGAGCGGCAGCGGGAAGCCCGCCTGCTCCCTTGAACGGGGTGGGGGGAATAAAAATAATAATAAAAAAAAAAAGCCAGAGGGGAGAGAAACCCTGATCCTCACGCCCGGCCTCGTTACAGCATCGGCACTGGGGTTGGTTAAAATTTGGAGGGTTATTTTCTTCCTTTTGGTGTGAGACGCAGAAAGCCTCCCGGTACGTTGGGTGCATCCTCGCGAGGTCTTTTAAGTTTGTCATCTGCCGTCGTTTAGGTTTCATTGATTCTAGTTGTTTTGTTAAAAAATAAGCTACAAGAATCTGAGCGGCACAAATGTTCGTCATCCTAATGTCCTGACACAACCTATGCGAGGCAGGAGCCGAAAGAGAGGGAGAGAGTGAGGATCTGTGCTTTCCCAGTCAAGGCTGGGAGGAGAGCATCATGTGTTGAAGAATATGAGCAGGAATGGGAGATGGGGGAGGGAGTCTAAATTGTCCTGAGACCCTATTCAATCCAGCAAGGAAGATGGAGGATCTCGCTGCTGCAAAAAAAAAAAATTGTACAGCAGAAATCTCAGCCAGCTTCTCTCTGACTTGTTACCTCCCTTCGAAAAATAAATAAATAAGCAGAAAAAGAATCAAAGCAAAACCCCATGATTTGCTGTAACGTTTTCCACGATACCTTTATCCCGCATGGTTTACAGTCAGAGAGTCCAGTGATGGAGGTATGAGAGAAGCAGGGAGAAAGACTCTGAGGTTTATCGTCACAGGAGGGGGAGAAGTATCAGATCATGTTTGAAAGGAGATTCGTCAGGCAGTGAGGTGGGGAGAAAAAAATGCCTGTTCCAGGCAGCTGGACCTGGGGAAGAGGAGGCAGCTCCAGCACCTACGGTTCTGATGCTGGGTGGAAAACCTGTGGAGAGAGGATGTAGACAGATGGGGGAGCGGAGAAGAAGGATGTCCAAGGAAGACCTTGGACCGGCTCCTTGGAGGGCTTTAAAAAGAGGGGGAATCTTGAACTGAATCAGGACACAAACAAGGGTGGAACATAGTGAAGCTGAATGTGATGTAGCAGGACTTTTTGGCATGGAAGAATATGGAGGTTGAGTTTTCTGACTCAGTGAGTTTGGGGGAGTCGGCATGGGGAAAAGATCTTTGTAGCCAGCTCAAGGGGTGATGGCGACTCGGGCAAGGACTGTGGCTGAGGGGATGGGGACAGAGCGTGTGGCTTGCCTTTTCCGTAGGTGGTTTCTCTGGTAGGGGGACCTTCTGTTAAAATGTTGTTGTAAATTTCTGTTAATTCCGTTGGAATCTGGCAACAGCAAGGGCAAAACATCCCTCCCTTGTGCAAATACGTGTGGGGATGAAATAAAGCTTTATCATGAATGCTGCCGTGCCCCCAGCCCCTCCACGTGCACCGAAACAGCGAGTTGGTGCGCACATGCCTGCTTGTGTAGCACATTCTTCCTCCTGAGGGGCAACGTGCACACGTTGTAAGCGTGGTTCCTGCACAGACATGGCCCAGTTCTTGTGTTTTCCTCAGTTTACATAATAGCTTATTCTATCAGCCTGGTAGCGGTAGTATTTGACAGCCAACTTCGCAATAGCAGGAATCACGACGTGAGGCGGCTAAGACTTAAAACCAGCGTGTGCCATGTTTTAGCTTTTCCGTCCACGGCAGCATTCCCGTGACAGAGCCGGCACATACCACAGACATCGCACGCACAAGCGACGCCATAAAAATGTTATGCACACACACACGCAGGGGACTGATCTCGGGTCAAACGTCCTCCAAGTTGCTCTCTTTGGGAAGAAGCTGAAGCAGCGCCTGCCCGCTGCGGACGGAGCTCGCGCGCTGCTCCCGCACACGCAGATCACACGCGTGCACACTCCACCTTCCCTCTCCGAGATCACCTGTTTGAATTCCCGCTGGGCTGGCAGCGCAGGGAAGTTTTGCTCCCTCCCCCCCCTCCTCGGATTTGGGCGATTTGATGCCCTTTCTGTTCCAGCTTGGCGCTGGATGGGGCTTGAGCCACAAAAGCTTAACAACAGGCAACACTAATGAGCCCCCGCTTGGCATGCTGACAAGAAAGGCCAAGGGCTGAGCGGGCATAAAAGCGGTGGCGTGGAGTCCCCCCCCCTGGCCAGAGCCTGAGCCCTGGCGTAAAGGCTGGGGAGGGAGCGGAGTCTCCGGAGTCGGGAACAAGACGGCAGCGCTGCAGCAAAAGCACCAGAGGAGACCATGTTGGGGGGAGGAGAGCAGGCTGCTGTTTCCACATCATCTGAAAACTCAACCTGCTGCCAGGACAGAAGGAAGGCTTGCGCGTATTTTATGTCACTTTCCTCCTTCTAGGACAAGCTGCTGATCCGATCCCCTATGCGCTTTAAAATCCTCGGTGTGCCGACCAGCGAGTATGACTGGGGAGGCCAGTAACCAGCCTTGGCCTCCTGCCTCTGCTCCTTTGTGGGCAGTCGGCTCCATCCCATGCCGCCCTTCCCCGGAGAGCCTGTGCACAATTAAACCCTGCGCGCTGCTCCTCAACTNCTAGAAGGAGCCTAAACGGGTACTTGGGTTTCCCTTTGAACTGGTTGTGCGTTGCTCTGGTCAGCTGCTCTCGCCTCTCGGATCTTCAGCGGCGGCTCAGGAGTTGGTGAGGGTGGCAGTGAACAAAACGTGTTTCGCTCCTTCAGTCTGGATTTTGTGGTGTTTGGGGGCTGTCAGACAAGAGGATTTCTTCTCAGCAGTTATTCGGTGCTGCTCCTTCGTGGCAGAGCCACTTGAGCCACCAACATTGCTCCTACCCGCTGGAGATGCAAGCACCAGCGATGCTCCCTGCCCTGCACCTAAGGGTGTGGGCATCTCGGGCATCGCAGTTTTGGTAATGGTCTCGCACACAAAAAACACATTATTCCTGTGTACTGTAAGCAAACTCACTGCCCTAAACACAATTTTGGGACACATGGGGAAGCAAATATTTTTGCTGTGCGATGCAGAGTTATGTACCTAACTGTTTGAGTGAACGCCGCCCCTGCTTTATCCTTCACTTGTCCCGTTTGAGAATTGGTGGTCTTGGGCATGGAGGTCTCAAACAAAGAGGTCTCGCAGAACTTGAGATCCTGACACTGATTTGATGGGCAGCCTTAGGCAAACGGCTTTAAAGCTCGGATCGATCTTCCTGCTGAAATCTGTAAAATGGGGGTAGTGCTTGCCCGCCGCCCAGGGAAGGAGCAGCACACCGGATTGCTTGCGTGGGGTTGTGAAGGGCTGCACAGTTACGACGGCAGGCTCGCACCCCGTCGCACGAACAAAGCGTGCGGTTTTGCACCGAGCGTGACTCATGCTATGATAAATTTTGCTCGAAGTATGCGCGCACTCGGCGCTCTGTTGGACAGTGAATTCTGTTTTGTCCTTCCAGCAGAAAACAGCGCAACTTGCCAGTGACACGGACTGTACATGTATTCCCATAACAACAATATTATAAACATATGGTAAACCTGGTATAACAACTGCTGTCCGTGTCTCCGCGCAAAACAAGGAGGCGATTAAGAAAAACTTGAGGCTGTCTGAGGCTGTATCTCCCCAGACTGTGATCTCATCAGCTTTCCCAAGCTAACCGCAACCTGGTCACTGCTCGGATTGTAAACTTGGGGTGGGGGTGAAGCAGTTTGCAGGAATGGCTATTTGTGATTCAGCCTGCTTCCCTCTGACTCAGTACCGAACCATCCCTCGGTAGGGTATTTGGGGATAGTATGCTCAGGACGTCCCGCATCAGTTTAGTTCTTGGAAGAAGTTCTGCAGTTCCCTGGGCTTGCTTACAACTGAGTTTTGTCTCGACATCTTTTGTAGAAACAAAACCCCTAAAACCTACTTCTGACTATTAAAGACGCCATGGTAATTTTTGCCAAAAGAAGNTTAGCCCTGGGCACTTTGCCAGACTCGAGCTCAGGAAATTGCAGTCTATCTAGGTAAAACTCCCCTATAGTTTAAATGAAAAAAAGTATTCATCCCTTACTGTCTTAAAGGGTTAGTGCTGTGTTTCTCTGGAGCTTTAAACAGACAGTACATTCTAGCTGGAGAGGTGATTACAGTTGCTTGCTGGGAGAAGAATTTTTTTATGCAAAAACTGGGGCTTTTTTGCATTTTTGGAACGCTTCTAATTGCAAAATGCTGTATGTATTTTAGGTTATTGCAAGGCTTGAATGAATATGCGGATCAACATGCGAGTACAAGTGCAAGGAAATACACTGGTGTGGTGTTTGCGCAGGGGGCAGGCAGCTAGCAAATACATGTTTTTTCTGTAGCAGAAAAATAAGGACCAGTTTTTTAGTCTTGCGCGTGTGCATCTAGGGGCTGGATTTTGTATGTTTAGCAGCAATTGCTTTTCTAAGCTGCTGCTGAGGCACGTAACTGGCTGTATGCAACTGCAGTAATGGAATGTGAAAATGCAACTACACACAGACCTGTAATCTTGCATGCAAAATACTGCTGGTCTAGTTCTCCAGGTACAAAAAATGGTCTGAGATTGTACTTGTCTTTCCATTAAACTGCGTTCACCTGCATTTTTCAGGTGACAGCTGTGTGTATGGAGTGCTGAATGATTATCCTTGCTATTTTTGCTCCAAGAAGAAGGAGGAAATTAAATCGTTACTAGCGATCGGAGTAGTACGTGTGTCGTGGTAAGCGCAGGATGAAGTTTGGGCGGGGGGTTGCAATGATAATTTCATAACTCTTTGAAATCCTGGGGAAATGCATGGACAGAGAAGGAGAGTGGAGAGGTGAGCTTCTGTTCCCGCTGCAGATGAGGAGTATTGAACCGTTGAGTTGGTCGGTGGTGTCAGGATCCGGCCTCGCCTTCTCCCAAATCCGGTACTTTCAGGGCACCCCAAAACAGAATGTGCATTTGGGCACAGATGGATAAAGGGCTGAATATTGACACCAGTGAGGGTGTCTTTGGATATTCCAGCCCAGGGCAGCGCTGAGCAAAGTGTGGAACAGGTTTCCTCCTCCTCCTCACTCAGCGGATGCCTCTCAGCCCTGCCCTGGCGAGGTGGGGGCAGCCGTGGGGGACAGGGAATAGCTCACTTTCTCCACCACTTCACTCTCCCGGCAGCTTCTCTGGTGACAGCGATAACAAAGGGCTGCTCGGCATTAGGTGATACGGATCTCTCTCAGCCCGCTAAACCTGAGTCCCGCAGGCTTCTCACTAGCCCTCGAGGCTTGGGTGTCACTGTCCGCTCACTGCCTGGGGTGGCCTGGGACAGTCCCCCTGGAGACAGCATCTTCTCCACGAGGTCTGGAAGCACGTATTTCTTCCTGCTGAAAACTGTGATTATATTTTGGGGTTATTTCTTGCCATCCTGGGTCCTTGACTTCAGTCACTTCCATTTTGCATGCTGTTCTTTGTAATTGAATCTATCGATGTATATTTAATCCACTTGGCACCACGGTTCGTAACTAGGCACTGCTTCCCAGCCTTCTGTCACTTGTTTTCACAATTACCATCTTTAAGTTAGGGTGGATGCCTGCCGCTCAGCTTTTTGCCCGATTGCTGTACTGTCTTGGAAGACCTGTGCTTGACAGTCAGGTCCACAGTCAGTGCAGCTCCCGTCCTTTGATCTGAATGTCAGCCAGGTGTGTAGGACCTGGGTAATGGAAGCAAAGCCTGTTGGGTTTAATTCTCCTCTCTGCCACTGATTTGCTGTGTGTGATCACGGGCAAGTCCTTTAACCTCGGATGGCCTCAGCTGACTTATCTGCTCCAGAAAGGTGTTGTAATGCTTAATTATTGCCAGCTCTTCAGAAAACCCCTGGGGAAAGAAAAAAAAGCATTTTATTCAGAAATGTCTCTGACCTCCCTGGCCTTTCTAAGCCGTCTTGGTGGTGCTAGGAGATATTCGCTTTCCTCTCTTAATAATGTTTCTTCAATTTTTCATCTGTACATTCACCCACTCTCTCAGCTGCATGTAAAAATGCCAAGCTGTCTGAAGTCATGGAAATATTTTTATAAGCTTGACAGCCACGACAAACATTCCTCCTCGGCAATAAACAAACAAGGTACACAACCTGCCATTAACATCAGTTTATAGCAGAGAGACCTTCGTCACTCATTGATGAGGGAATCCTAGACAATTCCTGTGCTCGCAAGCTGTAAAGTAGTGTTGTCAGAGGTTAGGAAAGTACCGGATCCTTTGGGTTCCTGTGTGCAGTGAGTAAATGGGAAGCTCTGTTTGCCCATGTGTGTACAGGAGTGCAAACAGGCACCAGGTATTTGGTTTATTCAGGGCTCTTACAAACTATATTTGGCTCAGGCGTATGTGGTGTTGGGGGTTGGTGTTTGTTTGTGCGCACAAAACCCCTGTTTTCCATAGTGGCAGTTGAAACATAAAGGTGGTACAAATTGAACTGGATAAATATTAGACACTTAAAAAAAAAAAAAAGGCTGCAAATGAAAGGTGTTAGTGAGTGTGGCGGGAGCAGAGCCCCTGTCGCACAGCCTCCCTCCCATGCACCCCACTTCTGTGTTCCTTGCAGCTGGCTGTAAGCTGGTACGGTTGGCAAGTACCTGAACCCGCACTGCAACATCTTCTCCCCGTGGGTAATTCTCCATGTAAGCACTCAGACATTGCTTGTTTTGGTGCGTTCTAGTTTATTTTACTCTTCCTACCATCTTTGGGTTGTGGGCTCTCTCTGACGTGCTCAGGAGAAGAAAGTCAAGACTGTTCTTCACCTGTATCTTTGACAGAAGACTTGAAGTAGGGAGCTAAGCTTCTGTCTACCATCTCATTCACTGCCTCTCTCAGTCTCTGCACCTTAGTTTCTCCCTTCTTGAACTGAGGATGACAACTCTTCACTCTGCTTTTGCAAAACCTTTGAAAGCTAAGGAGAAGAAAGTGCAGGGTTTTCTTCCTCCTTCTCGGAGAAACCATAAATCTCTCCTCTCTCCTCATCATTTTAAGAGTTCTTATTATATTCTGTCCCTCTAGGTCTCCTCTACTTCTACCGCTCTTGCAATCTGTCTCTCTCTGCTGTTTCCACATCCCCTTCTATTTGCAGCTCCCTTCCTTCTGTTCATGTCATTTTCTTCTCTCACCCTGTATCTTCTACCCTCCCCCACTATTCATGCGCCGCACGCTTTTCCTATCGCCTCTCTCTAGTTTATTCCCCAAATTCCTGCCTTGCATGTCTCTCCGCTCTGGACCCCTTTTTGTTGTCCCCGGCTGTGTGTCCCTGCAGCCCGGCCGCATGGGAGCTGCTGGTGAGGCTGGCTGGCCAGAGGCCGAGCGAGAAGGACAGGGCATGGGATCGGCCAGGCAGCCCCCTGCTGTGGCCATGGCCCGGCCACCGGCCAGGCAGGATGGAGCTTGCCCTCTGACGGAGCAAGGTGAGATTCCCTCTGCTTGTGTGCCGCTGGCTTTGGATGGGGCTGCCTTGGGTCTTGTTCTGAGCTGCAGCACGGTTGTCACTTCAATGTCCAAGTACTTTATTTCTGCCTGGGAGCCTGATTAAGTCTGTAGTCTCAAATTTTGTTTCCAGACATCACCATACCTCCTTGGATACGGCCTCATGACTTGTTCTGGTCCTGGCCCATTGTCCTACTCCCATTCCCCCAACTTCCCCCTGGACTAGACATTCTGCCCTGAAAATGTGGATTGTGTTCTGCCTGGCTGCTTGGAGACATCTGCCATTGTCAAGAGGAGGGTGACTGTCCGCCTGCGTCGTTCCCAGCTGAGTTCAGGGTCCCGTGCTCTGCCAGGAAAAAGCCGTGATAGAAGGGGGAGAGGACTAGCACCAAACATCTTGGGGGGGTCTCTGCATCTTGTTGGAGAGTTGCACGGAGCCCACAAGCCAGCGCCCAGCAGGTCAGGACGGCTGCACTCTGCTCCTGGGAGACCTGTGCTTAGCAGGAGACGAGAGCTGCTCTTTGAATGGGACAGGGGCAGCAGGGTAACCGTGTTAGGGAGAATCCCTCTCCCGTCTGCCCGAGAGAGCCACCTGACCCCATGCAGAGGCTGTCCCACTATCTGATGTGGGATAGAATTTCCTCTCAAGTCAGCCAGAGTGGATGCAGCCTCTTTAACCATCTCCTTGCAGGGACGGGATTTTGGCTGCAATGAGCCTCACCAGCAGTGACAGTTGAAACGTGATGGTTTTTTGGATATCCCTTCATGGACTCTGTTTTGCCTCCCACAATGGGGACATGTGGCACGGAGAAGTCCTTTGCCCAGGGCAGGGAGCAGTGGCTGCCGCTAGGCTGATGGGAGAGCTGGCCAAATCAGGGCTCATCATGTGTTCCTGACAGCAAGAAATGAAGAAGTCACACAGATGGCTGTGTGTTGAAGTTCATCCAGTGTCCTACGGGACAGGGTATGGTGACTTTCTGGCCTCCAGTGGAGTTTACCTCCATTTCTGGGTTAGCACCACATTTGCCCCTGCCAGGCATGACTCAGTCCCAGGCTCATAAATGTCACGAGCCTCAGCTCTCCTAACCAGACAGTTCCCTTCTGTCTCTGCAACAGACCGACCCTTCCTTAGCACACTGAGATGGTATCCCTTGTGTGCCATGCAAGGTGCCATACACCTTTTCCCATTTTTCCCACAGCCATTTCTCTCCCTCTCCATACCTGCTTCACCTGTTTTACCTGCTCTTTCCCCTGCTCTGCCTCGGGGCTAGGTCTCTCTCTCCAGACTCTTTCCAAAATCGTGTTCCTCTGCCTCGTTTGCCTTCCCACACGGCTTCCTCGTCTCTGGTCAGGCCGTGAGCTGTCAGCAGCCAGGGGAGAAGGAACATTGTAAGAGCAGGGCAGAGACCGGAGGGTGTCAGAGAGCAGAGCGGGAAGGCAGAGTATGACTAGATCGGTGCCCATCATTTGCTGGTGTCTTTGGCCTCTGCCAGGTACGTGCTGTTAGCAACATGGCAGAAGTCCCCTTCCCCAAGGAGAGTGATTTTCCCATTGCTTCTACTTCACTGTTGGCAAGCTCCTGAAAGGTTAATGAAGTCATTCACTGCAAAAGGAAAAAGCACGTCTTCCCGTGTTTTACATAAATTAATCTTGGAGATTATGGACCAGCCTGTGTACAGGGCACAGGACATGCAGCTACGTCCTTGAGTCTTCTCACTCAAAATGCAGCTCTGGGAGTATCACGTAGGTGATAGCGTCCACTCCAGTCCTCAACATCAGCTTAGTTTAAAACTTTCAGAACGGGCTCAGCTCAAACAGTTGCTCAGTGGATTCTGAGCAATGGTCTCTATCTCTGAGCCGTTCCACAACACTTAGGTGAAAAGCTGTGGCATCCCCACCCATCTTTATTGATGTTTCATTGCATTTAATGGGGACTAGGGAGGAGGTACCCAGGAATGCCCACAAGCCTCCCCTTCCTCCCATTGCGGTGGATCCTCTTTCCCACAGATCCTCTTTAGAAAATGCCCTGTGTCAGCTTTCATTCCCACTGGATTTTTTTTCTGTCTGAGAAGTACGGAAAAAAAATCATTCAATTGGTTTTGAATCACATGAGTGGGAGCAGGAACCAACCCCAGAAGATAAGTGTCCTGACCTTTACTGCTCTCAGATAACTGAAAATAATAGCAAATAAATACATCTTGTTTCTAAACCTCAGACTTAGGGATGCATCGCTGCCTTCTGCAACAAGAGCCTGAGCCAGGGCTCTTGGGGGGGTTGAGGATCTGAACCTGGCAGCTGCCTGTGGTAAGGAACAGCCCCTTTGCTTTCCTTTTGGAAACACAGTTGGTACCAACCCAGTTATTCAGGATGGGAGGGGACAGGGGCAGTGTCCCCACTCTCCTGCCATCTTGCTGCTGGGACCCTGGATGTTCTCCTGTGCCTAGCACTCCAGGAGAACAAGAAGGAGTTTGATTATTTCTAGCCTGTCTCTGTTTCCTTGCACTTTCAGCCTCATCTTTTCACATATAGGGTTTGCTGTATAGGGCCATACAGGACTGGCCACCAACTGGACCTCTGCATGTAGGCAGATCCTGAATGGAAGTACGGGATTTGCTCTGCAAAAGTGTGTTAACCCCCCCTAGATTGGTGGGTGTTTGAAAATAACTGAGGAAACCCATCTGGAAAGGTGACATACTGAACTGTGACTCACAGTGTGCTCTCCAGGACTGGGTCTCAGGTCACTGACTCAGACCTCCATCATCCCCTGCAGATGCCCCTGGGGAGGTCCTTCTGAGACGGCCTCTCTTTGCAGGCCACTGGTGACAGTAAATATTTGTCCACTGCGTACTGAAGTGCTGATATGGGACTGGGGACCCATTGTGCAGTGTGCTGTGCAGACACCGGAAAGAAACAGTCCCCGTCCTGAAGGACTCATTGTAGTCCCAGATTAGGGCATTCATGGTGCTTTCTGTCGTGGTTATGACTTGACGTTCCTACACCAGGACGTTGCTTCCCTTCCCTCCTCTGTTACGTAGGGAGTTTGTTTGCTCAGTTTCTGCAATCCAAACCACCGTCGACTGAAGAGACGCCTGTATGCAGAGCTTGGGGAGGATGTTAGGAGGTTTCTGGCACTCTGTCAGTGTAAAGCATCTTATTTATTAGAGTCTAATGCCCAGCTGGGATGCACTTCTGATCTAAAGCTCCTGAATTCCTCCCTTTTAACACTAAAGATGCCATTCAGAGAGCCCCCCTGGGCCCACTGTGTGCTTCTGCTGAACACTGCCCTGATCATCTATCTACCGCTGTCTTGCTCAGACTTCAGGTTCAGTGATTTTGTTTCTGTTCGAAGATCTCCTCCAACTCACCTCTTCCTGCAAGGGTTCCAGCAGATACCCAAATAAATATGATTCAGTGGGCTGTGGGCTACTGTGTTGCTGCATATGGAAGCATGTGCATTTTGAACATGCAACCTGATATGCGCATGGATGCTTGCATTCATGTCTGCTGGTGTATTTGGGCTGGAGGAGGTAGCAGCAAAGGCCTTGGCAGCTGGGAAGAAAGGAATGACAGGCTTGCCAGGGGAGGGAGGAGAGAGTTTGGTAGCTGAGATGAGAATTGGGTAACAACTGGAGGGGGAGATCAGATTTAGGATCCATGTTGCTCACTTAAAGAAAATAAGAGAAGTAGTACATTGTTTATTGGGGATTGTTTTATTCTGTGCATTATTTATTAATCTTCTGCTAATGGTACTGCATAAAGAAGCGGCACTTCTACAGAAATTTCACAGACAGCTGGAGGATCAGTTCCAGGAGGTATTGTAACCAGGTCAGGTTGGTGTAGGGAATCCTGCTGGGCTCAGTTTTGACAGGCTTTGGAAAAGAGAAGATTGTTCAGGAGGCATTTGGAGGGGAGAAGGGGGGCTGACTGTGACTCACCAGGGAACAATGATTGCTGTGAGGATAAAGGGAAGAAGACCTACAGACAATGTTGAATTCCTGGATTCAGCAGCTTCAGGATTCCAGCCTGAAGTATGAGAAAGCGTAAGAAAATGAAGTGTTTAGGAGGAAGCTTTAGGAGTAATAAAGGCAGCTGGTGAGAGAAAGCCAAAAGTAAAGAGAAAGCAGGTTTTACTACATGCTGCGCCTTGAAGTGGATCCTGGAAGGCTTGAAATTGAGGCAGGACTTGGAAGAAGGGATGTACAGAAAGAGATGGCCGGTGCAGTGAATGTGAGGAAACCATTCTTGACTTACCTGTACTGTCTAATAGCACAGACCTGCTGGTTTGCAGCCCTGGCAGACGTGACAGGCTAAGCAGAGGTGTTGAGGTGCTCAGACCACCCAGGGACAGGAGGCCATATAGGTTTGTAAAGTTCGTCCTGCAGATGGATGGGTGCCAGGATGGGTGCTCCCAGCCAGTTCTTGGGTATGAGTTCTCCCTTGCATTTGAAAGATGTCCAGTCACTTCGAGAGGTGGGACTGGTATTTTGGTAGGTGGCATTGTTCTTTCACTCAGCAAATATTGCAGAAGGACATCGCACTACTGGTGCAAACCTTCTTTGGATGAGAAGCAACAGTTGAAAGCCTGGTCAACGCATAGTCCCCAAAATACCTAGACAAAAATGCAGTGCTCAGAGTTGGGTTTTTTTAAGTGTTGTTTTACCCACCAGTTCAGCCATGTCAATGTTAGGTGGGGAACACCCTACTGCGACTGTTTCCATAAGCCAAGGGTAGTTGTCTTGGTGTCTCTTCTGCCTGAGAATCTCAGTGCTGAGCTGGTGCAGAAATTTTGGGGTTGGAGGGGAGGAGGAGAAGCTGCAACATAAACAGAGCTTCATGGGCTGTCCTTCATTTTTCTGACAGCAGTGTAAAGCCAACTTTGTTAGATACCCCTAATGAACGTGGGGAGTCTTGTAGCAGTAGCACAGACGGGCTTTGCAAGGAGCTCCATTAGCTAGAGTCAGCCTCTTCCTTCAGCCGTCACCTACAGCACAGCTGAGCTACCGCTACTAAACGGTGTCGGGATGTAACCTCTAATTATACGCAGCATTGATGCAAATCATGCAACAAGTACACATGGCTATTGGTGTGTGTGTAAGACTTTTTTTTTTTTTTAAGTTATTGTAAGTCTTAACACTGCATGGTGCCCTACAGCAAACCTCCTTATTCTGTGCAGCGATCGTGGTGGTATAGGTAGTGCTAAGTGCACTGAGAAGTTGTAACCGTAACTGTGTGAAGAGTGGCCTGCAGGTTTTGAATGAACCAGACCGCGATGGGACACAGGTCTGTTAATCCACTGTGTCTATTGGTGACTTGGGCCAACCAACTGAAATGCCTTCAGAGAGCGAGCGTTTCTCTACATTGGAAGAATCTGAGATCTGGGACTTGAGTTTTAACAGGGCTTATCCATTGGGGAGGGACAGTCCATTTCAAAAGCAAAGTGCTGATGAATCCAGGAATAATAAAATCACCCTTGGATTTTTTGTGTGTGTGTGAACTCCTAGAAGTCATCTATGTTGGTATAAATGAGATCATTTGGCCTAATTAGTTCCAAGCTTAATTAGCACTAATTATCCCAACATGGGAGTAATACCCGAGTAGGAAGTACTGAGTCCTTGATTAGATAGATCTCTAATTGGTGTTACAATATTGTAATTAAAGCATGCTTATACGCCTCTGCCTCTGCAAGTGATTTGTTTTATGTCTGATTAAACAGGGAGTCCGGCAGCCTCAAGGAGGCCAGGACATCACCGCTGATTGAAACAGTGTATTATTCTTTGTTATAGGAAAGAAATGATGAATCACATATACTAGGAAACACTGTGGGCCAAATTAATCCTTTGAGTAATTGCTACTGGAGTTAGGGAAATTACAACAGGGGTGAATTTGGCCTCAAGTGCATAAGTTCTATCTGTATATCACACAGTTAAACAAATACTCGTTTGAATGTGCAGTCTGGCAATTACACCATCAGATGAATGCAAGTAACTTAATCTGCATTTGCGATCACTGGATTGCACGGGTGAGTTTGTTTGGCTGCTGGGTGATGGTTATTAGATTGCACATTCTGCTCAAATGTTGCAGGAGGTGGTGCCATGTGTCCCGGGATGCGCTGCACCCCGAAGCAGTCGGCAGAGTTTCAGGTGGCTGTTGCGTCCTCTCCTTGTCGGGGTGAGACCCGAAAGGTATGGCTGGGGTCACCAGCAGCACCTTGGAAATGGAGGAGATGGACAGATAAAGTGTCCTCTTCTCTTCCAGCATTGTTACCTTTAATCTGGCTGGTCTGACCCTCCCTAGCAGAAGATGCTTCAGAGGAGCAGGTAAACAGACGTTTTTTGAAGAAGTTTATGAAAAAGAGAGCAAAATGGGAACTTTCTGAAATTAGTCAGCTTCAAAACATGAAAGCTTCCTATGTCTTTTTAAGAAACCACCTCCTTAGAAGTTGGCAAGTGCACTGCTTTATTACTTATCTGTTCGCTACATGAGTGGGCGACTGTACTTCCTGATTTGGTTCTTCAATATAGAGAGATCATCAGCATAGGTCTGTAGAGGACAGTAACTCCTCGCCTACGGAAAGTAACAAATAGGATTAAGGATGCATGCATCTTCTGGCTGTCACAAAGGGTTTCAAAGCACACGCGAGTCATATCCGAAGTAAGACGTCAGCTTATTTCCATTTTACAGCTGCAGAAACTGAGGCACAAATCAGTTACTTCTCTTGCTGTAGCTTATGGAGCTGGTGTGTATGGCAGCACCAGGAATGCGATGCAGATCTCATCACCTTCTGCTTCACCCACAAAACCATCTTTTCCAAGGGGGAGAGTCCAGAAGGAGGGAGATGGCTTGAGCAAGGGAATAAAATACACAAAATGCTGTAAGAGCAATATTAGGGCTAAGAATTTAAACACCCCATATACAGGAATTCAAAGCAAGGGTTTCCATAGCAGCGTTGCTTGGCCATATTGTATATACACTATTTTGCATTGCTCTCATGATGTCAAAGGCATATTCTAATATCTGTGTGTGCAATATGTCTGAATCAGAGTTGCTATGAAACTTAAGGCTGAATTACACCACGGAGGCATATTCTTGTGTAGTGCTGGGAGGAAATAATAGAACTAGGTTTTGTTAGAATTTTTCTCCAGTGATACATTTTTCTTAGAAAATTGCTGATTTGCCAAAACTGTTGCTATTTTCAGGAAAAGTTGATTCCAGTTTCATGTCTCATCTTGAAAAAAAAAATGGAGAAAAGTTTTGAAGCTTTCAAAGTGAAGTAAAGTGCCTCAGGAAGGTAAAATGAAATCTCGTGTTTAATTCACTTGGTCATAGTTTCTAGGTATAAGCTGTGAAAACATTTTCTTTTTTTTTCCCTGATGAGATATAGAACAATGATTTGAAATTTCTGAAAACCTTGAAGCAATAAAAAGCATTCCCTTTCACTCTAAATAGTCCCAAACTGTCCTGGGAGCAGGGGGTGACAAGGGAGCGACTGCATGACTCGACACCATGTGTGGCTGCCCCTTGTGCTGCAGTGGGAGCAGTGGGACAGATTACCCCCTGAGTACCTCTCTGCCTACCTGGTATAGGCAGTTGTCAGGTACAAACAGATGCCTGCTCAAATCTTTTGCGAGGCCAAATTCTCTCTAAAAAAACCCCCATTATCACCTGGGTATCATAAGGTTAAGCCTTTGAACCAGGAGGGTTTTGGGCCTCACATTGTTAAACCTCCCTTCAGCAGATGATGGGATCTCAGTGAAGGGGGAGCCGCCGCCTCCCCCTAATGGATGTCCCACACTAGGGATGATGGGACCTGTCCTTCTCGCCTCCGTATGCATGGGCAAAAGGCCTCCTTTGTGGCAGCACAGCTCTTCCCTGCACTCGCCCCGCTGTGCCCCCGCTTTCAGCACCTCATCCATGGTCTGAAGCTCTTTGGAGGAGAAGGAGGGATGTTGCGCCCCGGGATGGGAAGGAGTGGTCGCACTCATGGAAAAGCCCTGTGAGTTGGTTTGGCATCAGTCTGCTGGCAGCAACATTTCCTCACTGCCAGCATTCCCAAATGTTCATGTAGCTGTATGCCATCGCATCCTCTCTCCCTGCTCGCTCCTGTTGCAATTGCTGATTTCTGTGCCTGTGCCTGAAGAGCTGTAGTTTAGACTTGCTTTGCCATGCACTGAAGCCATTCTTGTTTAGAAAAGAAACTGCAAAAGGGGTGTGGGAGAGAGCAAAAAAGAAGGAGAGCTTATTTTTCCAATGTGGCAGCAACGGATGCTGGGTATTAGAGAGAGACAAGCTGACAAACATCTGAATGAGTGGAAGAGACTCCTAACCCAAAGGGAGGAGTTGTGGTTTAGGTTAAAGCCACAAAGGAAGTGAAGGAGGTTACCACTTTCCTGTCTGTGGGCAGGAGGTTCTCCTTGTGCTCATTTGAAGGCTTAGCTCTAGCTCATTCTTCCCTAGGAACATGCTCGTCTGTGTACTTCTTGAAAAGCATTCGATCTGGCGTCTGATCTTGGGAGTGACAAACATCCCCTTTATCCACAGAAATCAGCAGGAGCTGGGAGCTAAAGAGCGGGGAATCGCAGTCTAATTTATGGAGCCAGATATTCTAAAGTGTCTTGTTAAGCAATGTGTCTTGTTTGGTGCTAGAGCACGTAGTGTATTTCTCCGTGCATCTTCCTCTTGCTGATTCCACTTGGATATTTTGTTGTAAATATCCGTACCTCCGGGGCCTGCTGGCTCCCCGCAGGTCTCGCTTCTCTCTTGTTCCGGAGTGATTGGCAAATTGCGTAGCCATCCTGCCTGGATCTAGCAGTCTGGTGTGCTGATACAGGGCAGATCCTGAATGCCACCGGGCTCCTACTGGCACGGCCTGTGATCATTTTTTTTTCCTTGATTTTCACTGCCTGCTTTTATTTTAATGGCTCAGAGGCTCTCGCTGTATGCGGACGAAAAGTTTGCTGTCTCGGCTCCGTAGGCTCACTTTTTGTCTGCAAGGAGAGAGTGAGTGGTTAACCCTGGTGTGCTGCAGAAGGCATGCCAGGAGGGAGATGAAAGAATACAGGGTTGCTCTTACAAGAGAGCAAGCCTTCTTCTGAGTCTGAGGAGCGCTGGCATGCAAGCCGGCTATCTTAACCCAAGCTATCAACTGGCGACGGCACAGTTAGAACCACTGTCAGTGACAGTGACTTGAGTATGTGCTGCCAGTGCCTTCTGATCACTGTGCGCTACTGTACATGAAAAGAGCATCTGAAAGGTGCTCCCTGAAGAGCCGTTATGTGGTCTCTAACCTTCCATTAACAGCTCACCTTAGCCCCTAACCCTGGCCTCGGGATGCAGTAGAGTCATTTCATTTACCAGGTGTGAAAATCATATTTTGCCATGTGAGGATGATTGCTCTATCAGGTGTATTACAGTATCCTTGATTTTTGGGTTTTGGTTTTGGTTTTGTTTTTTTTTTTTTTTTTAAAGGCTTTGTTAGAACTACAAGATATCATTAAAGATTTATATGTGGCAAATGTGTCCTTTTTTGCAGAGTGTTTCCTTTTAGAGACCTTCACGGTATTGATTTCAAGTAGATTTTCCTCCTCTGTTTTAAAACATTTCCTTTGTCTATGGATTTTCAACATTACTTACTGGATCTGTGTGCAGTATGTTCCCCAGACTATACTATCAAGACAAGGTCCCTTACTGCTGGCCTTCAGGGACCACTTTTGAAGCTGAAAAGACCATTCATTTGCTGTTTTCACTCAGTCCTGAGCAACTATCCAGCATTACATCCTTCTTACTCCAGGATGTATGCCGTCATCTAACTGAGCCGTGGCTCTGCTTTCAGCGTGTGCCATTGGATTGCAAACCTAGTTTGGCAACAGCCTCGAGCTGTCCCTTGGAGCGAGTGGTGTTTGTTTGGATGTTTTAGATAGAGCGGGAAAACAAGCTGTATGATGGGGAAGTGAAGAAACCGGAGTGGTAAGCAGCTGAAATTCTAAGGTCATTTGGTTTTCATATCAGCATTTTGTTGCTCGAACTCATCTTTGTGGCTATTAGAGTGGGGTGTGGGGTTTCTTTTTGGAGAGGGCGGAGGACTCAGCAGGGAGGCTGGGAGCACTGATGCAGCGCAGAGCCTAGGGGAGCGAGGAACCTCTGCCCTTTCAAGGGGAAGCACCTGTGAGGAGCAGGCTGTGGTCCACCAGCCATCGCTCTGCCTCGGGATGAGGCGCTGGGATCCATGTTCTGCTAGTGGGTGAAAGGGCTCTGTGTCAGCCAGTTGAAGGTGTGGGTTCAGCCATCTTTTGGTGGATCATATGTGTAAGATGTTGAAGACTTGGATTTAGATCTTAAAGCATCTGGCTTATGGTATTTGGCTTTGTTTACTGTAGTGTTATAGCCTTAGGGCCACAGAAAGTGCAGCTTTATTGAAATCATTGGAGTTGTGCTTGCTTATGGCAGCAGGGAGATGGGGACATGTTTTTTGGGGAATGTGTTGCCAGGAACATAAACGTTTTTCTTTGGGAGATGCTTTGTAAGGATGGCTCAAGTAAGTGCCTGGGAAACATTGTCCTAATGGAAACAAGACGCAGAAATGGTCTCAGAACAGCTGCTATTTCTTCCCCGCATCTGTGACTTCAGAGTCCACCATCTTAAGGCTCAGTCCTTCTCTCCTTCCTCATTACCATCAAATCTTAGTTTTGAACATCATATACACCACCAAGAGCTGGGACGCCATGGGGGACACATGGGGGAAATAGGGACCTGGGTGAGGAAGCCAGCTGACTTCCGTGGTACCCAGGCAGGCTGAAGTGGTGTTAAATGGGCAAAGCAGCAGCAGCAATCTTTGTTATCTGATTCTTAAGTGGAAGGTACCTGTGCTTCAGCATTTAAATGTTTACAAGAGATTTGTGCTACAGTCTTTGATGCTGGATACTCGTATAAAAGCAATTACCAAAAATGCAAGTGGTTCTTAAAGACACTGTAGCCAGAGTATTACCTGCATTCCTTGCATGCTGGCTGGACTGCTGGCATTTATTTTGTCTTGATTTGACAGAAAGGACAGGCAAAAGGTACAGGTTGTGTGTAGGAGCAGCCCATTTTGTAAGGAAGCTGAGGCACAGGGAGTGTATGCCGTCAGAGCTACATTACCAAGGCAGGTTCCCTGTGCAGCACCATCTCACATGTTAAATGGATGCTCTAAGATGTAAGGATATAGACAGAAAAGAAACATGCTGTCGTAGGTGTTTCTCAGGACCTGCAAAGCAGGTATTGTAAGCAGATGTATTGATGCTAGGGAATAAACAGATATGATTTAAAATAAGCTGGCAGATTTTGTGCTCAGATGGAGTAGGAACATTCACGCAGTCTGTTATTGCAGTTCAGCTGTGAGAGGCCAACACCTTCAGCAGAGAGGGACTAGCTAAATGTTTGGGCAGAAGTATGTCCGGTCATGACATCTGTTGCTAAAGTGGTTCAGAGTTTGCACCATAAAAGTGCACAAGTGAAAATGCGGAAGAACGAGAGTGAAGTATTTATGTAGCTAAGCTAAAACTCTTGAGTGCCCTCTGATAATGAAGAATCCTGTTTTTGTTGGTTTAGTCCTCTGTCATCTAGGATCTTGCAGATCTGAAAGCTGCCGATGATTACTGCAGAAGAAAGTCAGCACCACACTCATGATAAGCCAATGTCTAAGCTAAAGAACAAGGGGGGAAATCTGCTTGTTTTCTTTGGAAGGATCACACTGTTGTATGTAATCTTTGTACAGCACCTGTAAATCAGTGACTGGTACTTTTGAAATGTATTTCCTTCATCAAAAGCTATTTGAAACAACAGGTAGCACCTATCCATTCAGTCTAAGCTCCCTTGACATTTTTAAATGACAGATAATGAAAACTGTCTTCATTATAACTCAAGCAATTTCATCAGACTGTCACCAGCAAACAATGGCAAATTAAAGACTGAACAACCCTCAACTCTGCTCTCCTAGGTACCTGTGTGAGAATACCCAATGTCTTTTCTACAGCTTCTAGGAAATATAAGAGGTGATTTCTCAGGTGGGAAGGGTTCTGGTATGTGAGGCACGGGAGGTCAACAGACACAGGTTAAAATCTGTCTGGAAACCAGTGGTCAGATGGCATAAAAGTGGAGCACAAACGTGAGAACGATCGTGGGTGAGAGACACGGCTTATCTAAGAGAGTGCTGAATTCTGCACTGCCTTCAGTTTATGAATGGAATTAAAGCATGGTGCCAAACAGAGCATATTGCAGTTGTCTAATCCTTAGGTGACAGAGGCAGGCATGATAGTAGACAGAGCTGCATCCAAGAGGACTCATCAGAACAGCCCAGTCAGCCTGGCATTATTGCTACCTGATCTGCGGGAATCAGTCCAGGCCCCTGAATCTGAACTGCCGAAGGGAAAGCTAGTCGAAGGAGCAGCTGTTGAGGTACGGTGCTAGCTTATTTTACCCTGCTTATCTCTCCCCAGCCAACGTTGCTTCAGACTTGCCTGGGCTGAGCATCAGTCACCCAGGTCCTTCCCTCCTTGCCCCCCACCCCCAAATTCATAGACTTAACCAAGCTACCCCCCACAGCTAAATTAAAGGGAGACAGAGAGCAGAAGGGGCATTTCACAATAAAACATCATTTACACGAGATGGCTGTGGTACGGAAGAGGCTAGCACCAGGGATTGAATTATAGGGGTCCAGAGCAGAAAGCGGCTGTGGCAGAGGGAGGGTTGTTATTGGAGCACGCAGGGAACAAAATGACTGAGATAGAGGGTGTAGATAAATAGTTAGAAATAGATGCAGTGGTGTGGTTTGGAAGGAAAATCAGTCACTACTACAGTCACCAGTGGTGTTCAGTTTAGGGAGCTGAGTGGTAAATTACTGGCAGGTTAGGACTCCAAGAACATCTGTGACCCTGTGAAATGCTGGAGAGAGAAAAGTTGCAGTAACAGTGAGTAAGATTCAGATCTCATCTATCTAAGCATGAGTATCTCAAGGTGAAATAACAGAAGGAGAGGAGGCGGGAATATTGATTTCTGCCTCACAAAACAGACAACAACGCCTACTTTTTCATAGCAAGAATTTAACCATTCGCTTTAATGGGCCAGTCTGCAGTACAGTGGGGGCTTGGTTTATTCTTCGTGTGCAGTCTAGAGGGGAAATCATACTGAAGTTATTTTTATTTTATTGTAGCCTTGCAGGTGAGATGTGAGCAAAATTTTACCCTCAAACACCTGTGCGCTGACTGTAGGGGCAGCTGTAGTCTGTGAGTGTGACCTGTCTGCACTGCTGCCCTGTTGTGCAGCAGGCGGGTACCCTGCGCAGCCGGATGCTGGAGGAGCAGCACTGGAAGACACAAAAAAGCCTGTTATGCCAAGAGGGCTGTTGTATGTGTTGGCGACAGATGACTACTTCTGTCTGTCTGAGGGCAGACTTAGCCTCCTTCTATGTATCCTGTGAGAAGGATGCTCCTCATGAAAGGTGCTTTCTTCAGCTGCTCATGGCTTTCTCAGAAATATTCCTTTGGGAATGAAATTTCGCTTGGTTGGTTTTACACCGTGAAAGTGCACAGGTGTGTGCCCTGGCACTGTGGGGCAGGCATTAAAGAGAATGTAGCTGTGTGGCTGTGCAAGGGGGCTTGCTGTCTTGGACTAGGCTCAGCAGGTGGCTGAATGGAAGCAGGAGGTGAGTTTGGCAATTTTCTGAGCTGCTGCTCTGTCTTTTCTTGTTGAAATCAAAGATGGTCAGACACATACAAAGGGAATGTAAAGTCATGGCTGAGAATCTTAAAAGGCTGAAGGGTCAGGCAATCCCACAGCCAGATTGTCCTGGTGGCACCACAGCACTTGCTGTGTGTTAGTGGTTCCCTGTAAAACATGGGGTCAGTGTAATGGGAGCAGTGTTCCTGGGCAAACATTGATTTTGGAGTCTCCTATATGCCAAAATTTCTCACCTTTTTTTAGTATGAATTCATATTTTTCATCTGTTGCATGAGCATATGTTTCCCCAGATTCTGTTTACCTGATTTCCCTTCTGATTCAGTATCTCTTCTCTCCCTTCTTCTTCTTTTTTTTAATCATGGGAGATAAAGCTGAGCATTTATCTCTATGGCTGCGTAGTATTTGCCTCATACCTGCTTATTAACTTGAGAGATGACTTTCTAAATAGGGCAAGAGCTTCCCACAATTGGAATGTTATAGTATGTGAGATTTATTCATCACGTCAGAGTTTTGGTGTGGGATAATGTCTTGAAGGGGGGCAGATCAACCAGAAGGCTCTCTGGAGATCCAGAACAGTATTTTAACTGTAGACATGGTTCCATGCTCCAGCCCAAACTTGATTAAGGCTCAGATTGTTTGGATGTTCATGGGCAAATAGGAAAACACAAGATCAAATGTTTCTCTCTTGTCAGTGTAGATAAGAAAAGTGAGAGCAAGCCCTTTCTTCCCCAGCTGAATTTGCCATCACCTGTACGCTATTGCCATAGGGTGATATTGTGCAGCCAGTGCTGCTCAGATCCATCAGCCAGTCTCCTTCCTAGCAGAGCTCTGTGCAGCTAGCGAGGCGGTAGTAATCCTTATAGGTGAGCTACAGGTGGTCTTATGCCAGCAGTGGGGACAGAGGTAGGGGTATGTGTATGTGTGTTTTGCCGGGTGTGTGTGTGTGTGTGTGTATATGGATACCGACATTGATACGGATATACATGCATTTCCCTTCTCTGTGAGTCCATGAAGTCCCCCACAAGTCAGGGTGCAGAGGGACTGTTCACCCCAACCAAGTTATGAATGTTCTCTGGTGTTGGCAGTACTGAGGTTCAGCAAAACTGGGGAGACTCAGGGTAATGTCTAATACCAAAAGACACTGAACTGGAAAGAAAGCCACAACAATCTCTCCCCCTCCCCCAGGCCTGATTTCCTAATCTTTTAGGAATGATTTACAATAAATAAAAGACTCTCTGAAAGAAGGGTTTTTTTTTTTTTTCCAAGTTAACAGTGGATGTTAAACTACCCTTCCCTGTGGTCCTTTCCCATGTCTTTCCCATTGTCCAGCTTTAGACTTCATCCTGCAGCAGGATTCATGAAGGCAGCTCCCCTGTGCCCATGCAGAGAGATCACTGCGGTATGCGAACCATAATCACCTGGATTCCTTACAGAAATGGGTTGTTTCCTTTCGAGAAGGCTCATTAGAGCAGGCAGCCATGTAAAACTCAAAGCTGGTAAGAAAAGGATTTCATAGAGCCTGATCTCTCTCCTCCCGCAGCTCCTCTGATCATTTACACCAGAGCAAAAAGAGGGCAAAAAAACCCCAAACCTAAAGCAAACAAACAAAGCAAAACATCTTCTTAATGGTGTGTGTTCTTCACTTCCAACAGTGATAGCGTTTTACACCCACTTTGCGCAGGTGTACATGAATGCAGAAGTCAGGAGGCAGTATAGAGAGCAAAGCTCTTAAGGAGTTAGTGGAGCTTCCCTGTTGGAAGGTTATAATCACACTGAAAGAGGAGGGAAATCTTGCCTCAGCAGACAGGAAATATGTGATGCAATTTCAGCACAGAGTTGCTAGAGATAAAATAGCCCATAAACTGAAAAAAAAAAAACTGTAGGGAACACTTTGCATGGCCCAAATGTGCCATGTCAAAGCTAATAGCGAGGGAATCTTTTGTCTGCAGAAGCAGCAGTGTACTGGCTACAGATGCGTACGGTGACTACATCCTTCACCTGCAAGGAGGAGTGCACATCCCTGATCCTGGGTGTAGTAGCTGTTGGCAGATTCTTCTTAACGGTGACAGATTTTCTTGAGGGAAGGTTTTTAAGCATTGATGACTGAAAAGGCTCAATCTGCTGTAGCATTTGAGGTGAAACTTGTTTCATGTGGAACGACTGCGTGGTTGGGGAAGAGCTTCTGCTTCAGAGAGCGGATGGTCAGGAGCAGGGTGTAACTTCAGAAGAGAGTAATGCCTCCAGCCTTCACACACTAAGGCTCCATGTCGCCATTTCACCTGCCCTCAATCCCATCTTCAAAAGTTCCCGTTCCTCAGATGTTTCCACCTCCTCCAGTTGTGCCAGTTCAGCCGCTTGTGGGGATGAAATCTGCATTGGAGCTGGTCTGGCGTTAAGGATTCGTTCTTGTTAGTAGGGCTTTTAAAAAAAAAGTTGGATCATTTAGACAGCTCACCTATGAGTGTGGCTACATAAATAGTTTAACTGGCACAAGTGAGTGGCAATAACTGTGAGGGAATGTGGCAGGATCCTCTTAAACTGGGTCTGCTGCAGATGGAATAGTGAAACGGAGCCACAGCCCTACACGCTCTTAATGTTATTTGCATGAGTAGCTCCATTGTGTTTCAGTGGGACTCTACTTACACATGTAAAATTAAGTGTTTGCAGGGCTGGGCCCTTAAAGAGAATAAAAGCCACCATTGGGGTGTGCCATGCTCTGAACCATGTATAGAAAGTGTAATGCAAATGTATTTTGCTGGCTGGCCTATCTTGTCTGATCTGTCTGCTCTGCAGAACTGGAGCTCCTGTGGCAGCTTTCCTTAGGCTTGGTTCTCTCTAACAGAAGAGCACCCTGCTTTTGAATAGAAAGGCTGATCTTCTGCCCCTGCTGCAGCCAGGGAATTGTAAGGAGAGTGTCTGCAGTGTGGTGAGAGCTGTAATGTTTCCAAGATGTTCTTGGATTTGCCAGAGTGCTCTAAAGAGCCAGGACAGCTGGCTTCTCTGGGGCAACTTTTACGAGCTTGGCTGAGGGAGGACAAGGCCCCAATATGGGGGGATACTCTCGAGGTTGGCAGTGGCGGTCCCGTGGTCTGGGACTCCGCTACCTGAAATCCTGCCTTACAACCTGTCATCACAGTTAAGATCATTTGGGAGCCTGTTGTTGTCAGTTCCCATGGTAAAACCCTTCAAGGACAGCAGGAGGGATTTCTCAGCTGAGAATCCCTGCCTTGGGAATTCACTGCTCGTGGCAGTTTGCTGTGGCAGATTCCCAAAGGTGATGGGTGAAGTAGCAACTTAACTCTTGAGACTGAAGCAAAACACCTTGATAGTTGCTATCCGGAGCCCCAAGGAGAGGAAGGAAGAGACATAAAGCCGTTGGAGGGGAGAGGCTTGGTGTGGTTATTTGAGACCGCTGCCTGCAGAGTTGCACAGTCATTTATAACTGTTTGAAATGTGGGGGGATGGGGTCGGGGGGATGGGAGGGGACTTGGAGCAACCACAGCATCTGCGAACTGGTAGCATTTTATGCTCCTTTTCCCCGGTCTAACTCCGCAAGGGACAAGACAGCGAAGTACCGGGTCAGAGGAAGGTGGAGAACAAAAAAGGCAGTCCGCTAACACCTCGTATTTTATCACTGCTGTTGCATGTGTCAGGATTGAAGCACAGGGTCGGATTTTCAAAGGTACCTTCAGGAAACGGAAGTTGGGTGCCTGGCTTCCTTAGGCTCCTTAGGAAAATGCCAGCCTCTACTGCCCAGGGGCAACAAATTTCCTTTTAAGCAACGATGGGTCCCTGATGTTGGGGAGAGTGGGATTGGGTCTTCTGTTTAAAGAACTGCGAGGCATATCTGTTCCTTACACTGTGTTTTGCTGCCTGGCTGGTCTACTCCATGCAGCTACTGCTGTTGCAGCCTTTCCTGAGCTCAGTCCACTGAGCCCTCTCTGGTGTGGGATGTGTAAAGGAGAGGAGGAATTGTAGGTCTTAAGAAAGACCCATACCAATGTAAAAATAGAGAAGGTTTGTACGTCAGTTAAAGGAGTGGGCTGAACCGATGGCAACAGAGGTGGTGGTTCAAGTGGAGCTGATCAGTCAGGTTTCACCAACACATCAGCTTTAGAAAGTGCTGCCATGATCTGTGGAAAGGTACAGGTAGGGCTAGCGTCGGCGGACGAGTTTGAAGGACTGGCCAGAGACCAACGGGTTTCCACCTCCGGGTCATGGATCCTGGGAACTTTTAACCCGAGGGGCTTATCTGGAAAAGGTAACGGAGAGAAGCAAGCAAGAGGCATCAGTGGGCTGAAAGTCTGTCCAGTGGGGAAATGTTTTGGGGCTCTGGTCTGCAAATCAGAAGGGATTGAAACCCACTGTTAAGAAGTATCCCACTCAAGGAAGAGTATCTATCTAGGGTAAGGGGTGTGAATCAGCTACTGTTGCAGTGCTCAGGAAGTTTGTAAAGAGTTCTTTAAAGATGTTACCCAGTGGGCATGGACCAGGGAAGGAGAAGAGAGGGACAAGAAGAGGAAAAGCCCCTTAGGGGTTGAGGGCTGAGCAGAGAGGAGGTGGTTTTATCTGCCAGAGCAGACACCCAGTGTGAATGCTCAGTGCTGAAAGGGTCTTCCTCCAAAGAGTCGGGTTATTTAAAAGTGGGAGTTGGACAGGGTAAAGAGTGGGTCGTTTGAGGCTAAAGGGAGAGAGAGATCACACTCTGCATTTCTATTCACTTCTCTTGTATTGGCAAAACAGGTTATTCAGGCACCTCGGATATGCAGAAATGATCAGCCTGCTTTCTCTTGTTAGACTGCAGTGGTGCTGTGCATCTGTGTGCCACTGGTGGCTTGGAAAGCTCTTCCTTACAACCCACAAGATCGCCCATTTTAAGAACATTTCGTGGAGGTGAAGGAGAAGGATTAGTGGATGTTGAAAGCGCTCTTTTCACAGAGTAAGTCGCAGACTGAAAAGGGCGGGGGATTGCTACAAATCTTCAAAACTCTTAACTGCCAGCCGGTTTCAAACTACATTGGCGCTTAATCCCCCAAACATGGAACATTTGTTCAGGATAGGGCCCTTGAGCATATTTAGGAGTTGATAGGTTGTGTCTGTTTGTCATTACTGTCTGGTTCCTCCCTGTTTAGTCGCAAGCTGCTGCTTAACCCAGTGCTTTCTCCCATCAGAAAAGGGCCCTCAGATCTCTCAGAGTGGCTCCATCAACCCACAGGCAGCTGGTGGGCAGAGTCAAGTTGCTCAGCCACCAGGTAGGAGAAACGTGCTTCTCCTCCAGAAGTTCCCTCCCGCCTGTCCTCCTGCCTAGCCGATGGCCAGCCATCCCGCCATCCCCTTCCTTCTCCAGAAGGACGTGGAAGGGAAATTCCACGCACGGTGTCAGCGGCGGGGCCGAGCGAGTGTGCTGCTCCATGTCGCTCTTGCCTACCCACCACCTCTGGGCCGTGCCCGGTTCGGGATGACGGCTGTGCCGGTGGCTGCCTGCAAACGCCCAAGCGGGTGGAAGCCCCTCCGCAGACAGCGGGCGCCTGCCCTGAGGCCGAGGCGGCGCCCGGCCAAGGTGCCAATGGCGCAGGCTGCTCTGGACAGGACGGTGCTGCGAGGGGGCGGTGAGGGGGCTGCCAGGGCACCCGCTCCGGACCGGGCGGCCGACCTCCCGCAGCGCCCCCGGCCCTGCCGTGCGCCCTCCCCCGCCGGGTGCCGTGCGAGGCCTCAGGGCTTAGCGGCGGGCGGGCGCCCCCCCCTTCTCCATCCCTCTCCCCGCGGGGCCCGCGCCGTTTCCGTTAGGGGTGCCGTTAGGGGGCGGGCCCCGCGCGCCGCCTCAGGGGAGCGCGAGGTGCTTTGCTTGCGCGCCGCCGGGCGGGGCGAGGCGGGGCGGAGTGGGGGGGAAACCTACGGCCGCCCCTCCCCGGCGCACCGGGCGCCTCCCCTGCGGCTGCGGGCACCGGGGCA
>VUYV01000184.1:85771-303101 GCA_008711295.1 Anarhynchus alexandrinus | reverse complement strand
GGCGGGCGGTTGGTGAGGACCGCGGGGAGGGGCCGCCGGCGGCGGCTGAGGGGAGCGCTGCCCCGGGGACGGCGGCGCCCCGGCGGCTCTGCTGGGCTCCGTGGCGTGACCCCCGGGGGCTTCGCTGCGCTGCGTGGAGGGGTGTGGGGTGCCCTGGGGGTGTGCTGAGGTGAGGAGGGGAGCAAGGATGCTCTGAGGTACGGGGGGTGCCCTGGGGCTGCGCTCTGTGGAGGGATGTGTGGGGTGCTCCGGCGTGCAGAGGGTGCCCCGGGGGTTGTGCTCTGTGAGGGGATGTGTGGGGTGCAGGGGGTGCTCTAGGGGCTGTGTTCTGTGGGGGGATGTCTGGGGTGCTTTGGGGTGCACGGGAAGCCGTGGAGGTTGTGCTGTATGGAGGGACATATGGGGTGCTTTGCATTGCCCTGTGGTGCAGGGGTTGCCCCGGGGGCTGTGCTGTATGGAGGGGTGTATGGGTTGCTCTGGCTTGCAGGGCATGCCGTGTGGAGGGATGAGTGGGGTGCCCTGGGTTGCACTGTGGTGCATGGGATGGCTGAAGAGCTGTGCGACGTGGAGGGGTGTGTGCCATGGAGGGGTGTGTTTGATGCTCTGTGGAGCAGGGGATGCCCTAGGGCCTCTGCTGTGTGGAGGGATGTGTGGGGTGCTCTAGGTTGCACTGGGGTGCATGGGATAGCCATGTGGCAGTGCTGTGTGGGGTGCCCTAGGGCTGTGCCGGGGGTACTGGGTGCCCAGATGTCTGTGCTGTGTGGAGGGGCGTGGGGATGCTGTGGGTTGCAGCACTAGGGTGCTCTGGAGGCCATGCTGTGTGAGTAAATGTGTGGTGCACTCTGTGCTGTGCTGAGATGCACTGATGTGGGGTGTGCTGTATGGAGAGGACGGTGTTGGGTGGATTAGAGAGGTAGTTCTGAGGTTTTAATCCCAGTGAGGGGATAGGATCCATATAGGATTGATAGGAGGGTCTGCAACGCCAGGGCTAGGCTGTTGGGGGTGCGGGCTGTCCTGGGAGAAGGAAGCTGGTGCAAGTGGGGTGAGAGCTGGGTGTGTGGGCTCTGGGGTGGAGCTGAAGTGAGGGACTGGGGCACAAAAGTCTATGGTAGGGAGTGGGGTACCAAGTGAAGCATGCAGTGAGGGGGTGGGAGATGGTACATGGGACACTAGTTCATAGAAAGGTTAGAGTTGGAAGGGGACCTTAAAGATCATCTAGTTCCGTCCCCTCTGCCACAGGCAGGGACATGCTGGACCAGGGTGCTCAAAGCCCCATCCAGCCTGGCCTTGAACACTGCCAGGGATGGGGCATCCACAACTTTTCTGGGCAGCCTGTTCCAGTGCCTCATCACCCTCATAGTGAAGAATTCCTTCCCAATATCTAATCTAAATCTACCTTCTTTCAGTTACCCCTCATTTTAACACTGCAGCCCCTGGTAGAGTCCCTCCCCATCTTTCCTGTAGGCGCCCTTTAAATACTGGAAGGCTGCTATAAGGTCTCCCTGGAGCCTTTGATCATCTGGGATGTGCTGTGAGGAAATGCTTTGTTGCGGGAAGAACTGAAATACGGGTATCTACAGGAAGGGATGTGGAGAGGTGGGTGAAGAAATGTGGAGTATGAGGTATGCTGGGGGGAAATAAGTTGATACGTGAGGGGATGGATGTAGTGATGGGAGGATGTGAGGAGCTGGGACTTAAGTGATTGTGGGAAAGGGATATGGGAGTGGGATTGTGGGATGGGGAAGCACTGGGAGCTAGAATATGGGGTAGGAAGTGCTTTCAGCAGGAATGAAGTGATGCATGGAGTTGTAAAGGGAATTGCAGGGAATTGTCCAGAGCTGGGAAGCAGTTTAGATAGTTCAGGGAAGCAGGAATCCAGGGAAGCTAAGCATGTAGTGTCAAACTGCTATGTGGGATAGTTGTGCAAAAGGAGTTTGTGAGATACAAAGGGTGTGGGAGGGGATCTTGTGTATAGGCATCACAGGGAAGAGCACTATCTAAGAAGGCAGGGGAAATGTGTTTAATTGGAAGTTTCTGCTAGGTAGAGAAGAAACTGTGTGTGTGTGCACGAGAGAGTATGTGCCCTCGCCTACTGCAAAGGGGTGTATGTGAGGCTGTTAGTGGGATGAGAGAGGCTAAATCTCTAGAGATGCTGCAAGTTCATGAGGTTAAGGGTTAGATGATGGAGGGAGGGGGGAACCCAACATTGAAGACCCCAAATGCTTTGGGAAATGCTGGGACACGTGGATACATGCAAGCAGCAAGGCTTCGCTTCTAGAATGAGAGAGAGCATCCTGTATTTCTCTGCTGTCCGACTTTGTCCCTGAGGCTGCTGGGTAGGTGATGGGATGATGGGGCTAGAAAGGCCTGTCTCTGACAATTGAATGTTTGGGATGTGGAAGGTGGATGTTACTCTGGGAGGGTAGACAAAGCATGAGGACACAGATAGGAAGAATTTGATGTGGCAGTCAATTGTGGGTTGTTACTTGAGTATAAAATACTAAGGTGGGATGATTATGTTATAGTTTAATAGTAAACGAAAAGAGAAATCAGGAAATTGTCATGCAGCAAAGAAAGGAAACATGAAATAGTAAGTGGCAGTAGGGGCCTGATTGTGGAACAGTTCAAAGCCCACCAATGTGAGAGGGAAGATGTTTTTATTCTCATGATGCCAAACATAACTTGGGTCTGAATCTGCTCTGGAAATAACCATGAACCTCACTTTCTGGGAGAGGGGCATCAAGTGTTGTGTCTCCTACCTTGTAAAGTAGCATCTCCTTAGTTTGGGCATTAGCCTCACTGACTTTAGGGCAGAGAAGAAAAGGTTGTGCCAAGTCAAGATTGTCTCAGTAAGCCTCGCTGTTGGTGACTAGTTGATCTACTGTCACAATACAGTTGGAGGAAGCAGGGGAGACAGTTTTTCCAGTTTGAGGGGTTCCAGTAACATTTTTATTTTCCTAGAAAGTATTTTGTCCTCAATTTCTCTGTGAAAAGCCTACACAGACATCTTAGGATGCTCTGAAGCATGCTTAAATTTATCAAGCTTTAAAAGCAGGAGGAAAAGAAAGTGATGTAGATTTTTTTTTGTTCTGTTGCGTTGGAAGACAATATTTGGTCAGTGATTGCTCAAAATATTACAAAAACAAGTGTTGAAAAGCTAGGCAAGGCATTACATAAAATCAAATAATAATAAAAAATCACAGGGTATGGAATGGAAGAATTAACATACCTAAACTGCTTTATTCCTGTCTTCTTTTTGTTTACCTCTCTTCTGCTTTATATCAGGGGCTGTAATAGCCCGATTGCTGTCTACAGTGAGGTGTTACAGGTGTTGAACTGGTAAATAGAGGATAACACACCGTTGTGCATGTTTTGTGTTCATCCTACGCTTGTAGCAGAGCTGTGCTAGCAGAAGTGCATGTGCCCATAGCAGGATGGATCTGCTTTCTCCTGGGAATCATAGGAGTTGCTTTGGTGAGATGTTATAGCCATTTTGGACAAGTTGGCATGATGGCTCTGTTCTGTGGTGTGTGGGTTGTTTTTTTTTTTTTTTAATTTTTTAAACAGTGATCTCCAAAGAGATTATTTTTAATGAATGTGTCCTTTTTTCTTACTCAGAGCATAAAAATGGCTCAAGGGCTCATATTCTTTCCCTGTCTCCCTTGCTGGCCCCTCCTCAAACAACAAAAGAAAGGCAGCTTTCTTTTTTTAAGTTTGAGTTAGCAACGATGTCAGTTTTGGGATTTGGGAATTTTCCCAGTGGGGTGGGTGGGTTTTTTGTTGATCTGTTTTTTGGGTTGGGATTTTTTGTGGAGAGGGGTCTGGGGATCTTGGGTCTCACTGCACTGTTGTGAACTCTTAACACCTTAATTGAAGGGGTGGAGATGCTGAATCACTAACAAAGACCTCCTTTATCCAAAATGTTAATCAATCATTGACGTTAAATAAGTGTGAACAAAACCAAACAAAAAAACCCCCACCCTAAACAAGTTTTTGTCTAAGTCCCCCTCGCATTCAGATGCTCATCTTTGGTCAGGTTAACATTAGAAATTCTTTTGGGGATGTATTTTGTATATGTACTTGGTTTTGGCAATGTTTGGTAAAAATGCTTTTGCTGACTTGTCAGTATAGTTTTCCCAATACAGATTATTTAGCTCATAGATGCAATAAAGATGTTTTGGGAGAAACTGCGATCTACTCTGGTGTGAGGGAAGTAGCCATCCTATGTGACAGTACTGTTGTAACCATCTTTTTGTGGGCTAGGGGTGTGCATATAGGTGTCTCTTTTTGTGCTTTTAAAGAAGTGTTTTGCTTTCCTCTCTTGTGATCAGTTAATTTGTTTATTGGTCAACACAGTCTTCTAAGCTAGGCAAGACCTGAATTTTATTGTGAAAGAAAGTAAATAGGTGTCTGTTCATACAAACAGAAACTTTGTAGATCTCTTCTGTATATTATGAATACAAAGGGTGTGGACTCTTTCTTCCCTGTGTTTCCCCCCCTTCCTCCCTCCCTCCCATCTTGCATTTAATCTTTACAGTTCGTGTACTTGGATTGTTTTCAGTTAGGGTTAGTCCACAGCCAGAGAAACTACATTTGTCACTAAATATCCAAATATAGAAACTAAGGCAACTATAAGCCACAAGGCTAAAATACTCATATACAACAGCTTTTCTGAACGGTTATATGTTTGAGGTGGATAAGAATGGAGTACCTTTGATCTATATTTCCTAGCTATTCAAAGGCTTGCTACTCTGTAATATATTGACTTTCCATACCTATTTGTACATGTTTCTTTCTAGATTTCTTTTTTTTTTCCTCTTGAGTTCCTGATATGCTGTGTCAATTCTGTTGCCTTACAAACTGTACCTATGGCTTAGGAATTTTGCTGTTTTTTAATAAATTCAATGAGGGGGAAAAAAAAAAGGCAAAACAGAATCCCACAACAACTTTATCCTGTGGAGCAATTTGCACTCAAGTGAGTATTCAAACTAATTCCTGTCTTAAATGTCAGCTGTGTATCTAGCAGGGTTTGATCTCTTTTGCTTTCTAGAAGTTTACCAGAATTTCTTCAGAGTGATGCAGGCAGCCTTCATAAAATCCTTCTGTCTAGTTTGCATGCCCTTGGACTTCACAGAAATCTCTGTGCCTTGGTAAGGTCTGTGGTCTGTTTACATAGATACGAAGTCCTTTAACCCAGCAAGATTTGCTGCTTACAAGCTCTGCTGCAGTCCCTCTAGTCTTCCTGCTGGCAAAATGAAGGTGTTAACTCAGGTTTTCAGAGCAATTTGTGAATGGAAGGAGATTTCATTGCTGAATTTTTGTCTAAGCACAGCTCCGCCTATTGTATTTAAAATAGCTTTCCCCCATACATTTACTTGTCTGTTAGGTTTTTTTTCTGTTTTAAAAACTTAATCATTTTGGAACTGGACCTCCTTTGTGGTAGGGACTATACAAGTGCAGAAGAACAGGACCTTATTCATAATTAGGAATTCCAGATAATCTTGAAGAACTCAAACAAAAAAACCCACCTGTAGGGAAATTTCTGAAGAGTTGCCTTTAAGACCATGCAGTCTTACAAATGCTAGTTAACAACAATAGCAAAACATGTGACATTTTAATGTGTGCCGAATCCAAATGAACTGTTCTAATGTTGACTTTAATTTATTTTTTTTTTTTAAGAAGTGGGGTTGTAGTTTGTGACTGACATACCTTTACCTGTAGGCCTAGCCACCCTCTGTTAGTATATCTGTGAACATTTCTTTTGGCGCTAGAGTTGGCTTTTGAGGAGTCCTTGGCGCTTGCCTGTTTTCACTTTGCACGACCCTTCTGTGCGTGCTAGTGCTGCTGCTGGTGCAGCTGTATGCTGAAACTGGCTCAAGGAACTGATCAGGATTATAAGTATTCTGGGGAAGAAAAAAAAAGATTATACTTAGCCTGCATCAGTTTGCCAAACTGGTTCACTGTTTGGCCACGCAAATGATTGTATGGGCACAGCAGACAGTGTGGTGCAGGGGTGGAAGTAAATATTGGTAGCAGCAGTTTTTTAAGCTGGTGTTGCTGCCAAAAGGAGTGCTCATCTAACTATACCTCTAAGAGTCTGCTAAACTTGCTAAATGTTATTTACACCTATTTGTTACAGCTTCCCTTGCCTGAGAACAGTTCCTTCAGCTTACCTTGTTCTTTGTGCCAAAAATGTTTCTCATCTCTGAATCTATATGCAATGTATAAAGAGAGAAACCCTCTTTAAGTAGCTTTAAACAGGGAAAAAAAGAGTATGGTGGTTTAGCTATGGAAGTTTCTGCTTCTTCAAGACTGATGATACAGAACATGTAGTGTAAATTGATGATAGACTATTTAGTATGGTTGCAATTAAGCAGTGAAACTCATGCTGTGAGAATCATCAGGAGCAAGAATTCAACAAGAGTTAAAAAGGATCAGATGTCTGTAGGAATATGAAGAATATTCAATTATCATAATCAGTGACAGTAGAAATTTTGGAAGAGGTATTAAGCCTGTGGTCTAAATGTTGATTTTTATTCTGCTTTAACAGATGTGCTTCTATATTGGGAAAGAGAGGGAGGGAATAGCTTGTTGTGCCTGGGTTTGCTGCGGGGTTCTTGCACACTTTGCGAACTTGATTGAGACCCGTGTGTGAGATGTGCCATGAAACTGCATAGGTTTCTGGTTGGATCCTGGTGACCCATCCTGAAAGCTGGTCTGAGCTAACAAACTGTGGCTATTGCGAAATGTGAACTGCTGCTGCCTGACTTCGCATTTGTTTTACTCCTACTTCTGTGGGTTGTTCTTACCTGCTCTTCAGCAGAGTCAGATCTCAGCGCTCTGTTTTTGATCTACTTTGACAACACTCATTGAATTTATTTTAAAGACTGTTATGAAATTGCAGTTTACTATATCTGAGGAATGAATGTTATCTCTTTAAGGTAGATAGACATGCTCCAAGATCCTTTTTTTTCAGACAGACTTAAAAGCAGAGGTGAGCTTTTCCTGGTTTGGCCTCTGAGAAGGAGCTTGTGGAATAGGGAAGGGAGATGAAAAGTGGAACTGTAAGGTGGTTGGCTTATTTGTTTGTTTTTAAAGCCCAGGCAGAATCAATGAAATGCTTTTGAAGGAAGGAAAATGGAAAGTATGCTGTACCAGTGACATAATTTCTTTCAACAAAGTAGGGCTGAGAGGTGGTGGAGCAATGTCCTCTGAGGGTTCATTGAAGATTGGGTGCTGTACTCTTGAAAACAATACCGATTTTAAGTGCTCCTTAGTGGTACAATCTATGACAAAAAGAATGTATGATATACACAATAATTTAATTGCATATAGAATTGAGGGAGAGCTTGCCGCTTTCTATATTCAGTTCAGAGCAATTGTGATTCAGGCACCGGTAGCTGTATGACTGCCTGCTCAACTTCCAGCATTTGCAGTTACTCTGAGCTGGTTGTCCTGTTTTCATGGCTCTTTGGGTTCTTAAGAAAGCAGTGCCACTGTATTCTTGCTGCTTAGCTTTCTGGTGGGTCTGTCTGCATAGTACCAAAGCAAGGGAGCTTTAAATTGCTGACCTATCGTGGCACTGGATGGTCTTCATCTGCCTCTTGTTGTCCTCTATACCTTCTGAACAAAGGGTGTAGATATCTGTTTTACCTTATCAGTAGGGCGGCTGGGGCCCATGGGCTCTTTTAAAATCAGGTTAGGTTGGATTTGGTGGCAAACTTGAGAACAGAACCTGGCTCTTAACGTGCCTGTGATTTATCTACTCGACCATGTTACTTATGCTCTACAAATTGCTTTAGATCTGTGTGTGTCCGCTCATGTATGTTGCGTGAAGCCATCTTTGCCACCTTTGCAGTGTGTATAGAATTATGCGAAACCTGAAGGAAAATTCTGGTTTAATGGTTCACTGCTAAAAACACTGGGTAAGATCATGCGGTAGACCCTTTTTCAGGTTCTTCAGAGCTATGCTCTCTGCATTTTGCTAAACAGACTTCTTCAGGTGTCCTTATCACTGTTCCACTGCCTGTGAAATGGCAGTATTTTATCTATGTACCGATCTGGTTTTGTTTGAGGATTGATTAGAAATGTATTTGCAGTGTAATATAAAACAAAGCTGTACCCTGTTGAGGTGAACAGCCAAGCTTCTACAGTGAGAGCTGTTACGATAGAGAGTTTAGGCAGTCTTATGTATGGAGAAACTCTTCTTGGAACTTTTGCTAGCAGAACTAAAGTTTTCCACCACATTTTATATACGTGTATGACAAGGGAGTAAAGAACTTCAGGCCAAAATGCTTTGACAGCTTGTTAGCAAGAAAATGCTTTCTTCTGTCTCTTAAAAAAATAATAAAATATATATATATAAAATTTTAACCTTCTTGTGGTTGGGGATAGAAAGTTGAAACTGTCAGGCAAATAGCCACCATCCAGCAGAAATGCTTCTGAATGTTCTTGTGAAAGCTAGCTTTGATTTGACAGTTATGAGTCTTTGAAAATAGCGCTCTGTTTATACAGCACAGTAAATACTTTGAAGTATGTTAGGCTTTGCTGTACATGCGTGGCTAACTAGAAGAATATTAAACGCGTACATCTTGTGTTGAGTGAGGGAGGATCCCACAGCAATTGGAATTGCATGCTTTTCATACTTTTATAAGATCGTGTCAAAGCAGTAGATTTGATAATAGACCTGATTATACAATTGCTTAATTTCTTGTCAAAATAACATTTTTACATGCAGTGTTTTGAGATCTTTTAGATGACCTCATGTTATTTATCAAATGTCAGTTTTTCATCCCAGCAGCTTTGATATAATCATGTAGCATCGTGGAGTACTGTGTACATGCAGTCTTTGCTTGCTGGAGTTCTTTGAAGTGCCTTACTCCTTAGAAGAGTCATTGGTCTCTTGAAGATCCTACATTTAACGACTAGGAAACCAGCGTACAGAAGCACTGCACTGTGTCGCTAAAGGTCATGCTACATCTAACATGCCTAATGTGGGTCTAAAAGCAAAGAAATGAGAGGTTCAGTGCACCAGGAATGCATACCCCCTGACACACATCTTACCTGGCAGTAAGCTGCATGGGATGTAGTAATTCTTTAGCTCTGCCTCCGTGGGAATGCATGCTTTGCAGTGCTGAGCTCCCCAGGTGCGAGCGCCTGGCGTGATAAAACAGCAGGAGTGCTGGTGTAAGGGAGAAGAGCAGAGGCATGGCTGGTGGTGACAGTCCTCAACAAAAACTGGTCTCTCGGGCAGTGCTGGATGGTAGCGATGCTCAGGGGAGCCTTGAAAAACTGCTCATTTGGGATGAGAGAGACCAGATACCTGTTAAGGTGAAGGTTAACATGAAGGGAGGTGTGTGGGTCACCCCCAGCAATTCTGATGGGCATTGTGTATGATGTCCCCCTGCAGCATACTGGGGAATTACTGCGTGCTGTAGCACTAGGCTTTCCTTGGAGGAGGTCTGTCCTGTATTGACCCATCCCAGCCCCACTTAGCTTATGAAAACTGACAAGATTGCAGCCTAAGGAGTTATGCCTGAGGACTGTTTCTTACCTTTCATTCTGGAAGCCTAGTGAAGGGAAGCTGAAATGAAAGGAAAAAGCACTTGTTTTTTTCATGCTGAACTGATAGGTGGCTTATTTCTTCCAAGACTTCTGCTTAAACAATGTGGTGTTACTACATGTTGAAGAACAAACTGGGGTCTCCTTGGTCCTGTCTTCCCATCTGTTATTTCTGCATCACTTTTTTTTTCCCCCTCCCCCCCTCTCCACAATTCAGTTTCTGAAGAATGGGCTGCTGGCAAGCTTGATACAGGTGTCTTTTACCTGTGGTTTGTTCATGCTGATGTCCCTATTTAAATTTTAGAAAAAATAAGCCCAGGGAAGTAAGGGAAAAGAGATCGCTTCTGGCTCTGAACACATTACCTACTTCCCAAAAAGTAGGTGAAGTTTTGTCAGAAGGCAAAGCTATGGAAGCTGCCTATGGAAGGCTCTAATGTTATCTACTGGACTCCTGCATGTAATGCTGACTGATCCTGGGGCTGTTAACTGCTGACATGATGTCGTAAGCTGCAGAAGCCTGTCATATATTAGGGAAATAGTGTTAAAACATTTCTTGAAAAAATCCCTTATTGCTGGAGCTTTTGATCTTTATCAGTGTTAACAATAGTAGGAACTCTAGAGCAGACAGGCTGCTGCTAAAGTAAGTGACGCTCCACGTAAAGTGCTTAAAACACCAGTTGTAATGTACATAGACTGCTCCCAGCATTGCTAACATAGGTGGAGCTGAACTGATGTTGGCAGCTGCGCTCGAGTACAGCGAGGCTGAGCTGAGGTCAGCGTGACGTCATGGTGTGCTGCAGGTTATGCGACAGCATGCCTAACACCCTGGCAGCAGTCTGTCTGACCTGCACCCTCAAATGCCACTAACGTTGGTGAAGCTGAAATGGTGTGAGCAGCAAGGGGAAGCATTCATAGCATTCCTGTACAGAATAGTTTTAGCTTAGGTTTTGTGTTTTTTCTTTTTTTGTGTGTGTGTTTTTTATTTTCCTTTGACTGATTTCTGGAACTGTGTCAGAATTTGCCAAGAGGTTTTTCTAGTCCCAGGTGGACCAAATAGTTCAAGGTTGTTTTACATAATAGCAGGTGGGAAGTTGAAAGGGACTTCAAGGGTCTGGCTGTGTACACCTTGAATCTACTCACCAGTGTCCATAAGTGTCTGTCACTTTGTGGAAGGAGTTGTGGAAAGAGTTGTACAACATCAGCAACTGTCTAGAACAGCTGTCCATCCCCGTTGTATTAAAAACACACTGAAGTGTTGTTAGACGCACTAAAAATAGAGTTCAATGGACATGTAGTATTTTTTTACAAAAAGTGTTAGTGTTACTCACAGTTCTTAAAAGTGATGGTTATGAGTGTAGTGGGCAATGTGTCTGTTGCAAAAGACTATTCTAGAATGATTTTTGTAAATACCTAAGAAGAATAATTGCTTAAACAGCCTTTACATCATGGCTACTGTTGGTTATCCATGTTCTTGTCAAAAGGAGGAAGGAAGAGAATAGTTGGTGGAGATACCATTATCTGAGAGCAGGGGATGGTTACATGAGAAATGTCATAAACCGCTATTCTCTGAGCCTTTGGGTTTGTATTGTGCTTTGTCAGTGGTTGTCTTGACTGTGCTTTTTAAGGATGGAAAGCAAAAGGTTGTGGCCATCGCTGTTTTGAGTGGACTTCAGGAGAGACTGATTCTTTGGGAAATGTCCATGTGTGTGGTGATGGGACCTAGAGGGGAACATGTGGGAGAAAGAGTATGTGCCCTGTCTTGATCAAGATATGTGGATGGGCAGGCACAGGTAGGCTTAGTGGAGCTACAGTTATATGACCACTCATACTGAATTTGCATGGGGGTGATTACGTATATACTTAGAGTTTCTGGGAGGTTTGTCCTATGGTCCTAAATTCTTAAATTAATCTGAGCTACTCAAAGGGAATTTTCTTTGTAATGGCATATAGCCATGCCCACTCTTTCTCTGTCAATGTGCTTGTACATCACCAAGATGTTAATTTTAAGTGAGCCTGTCTTTGCTCAGCCCATTTCTCTGTGCTTCAAGGCATGGAGGTTGTTGTCGGCCATAACCTGCTCATGTTTTGCAGGTTAACAGAGAGGTGCATGCACACCATGTGTACAAGAGGAGTTATTTTCTCTGTGGAGATTGTAATGAGCCTGGTGAAGATTGTGTAGTCCCCACATTCATGTAGCAAAATGAGTTTAGGTGACAAGTTCATGATTCTTCTTTTGATTGAGAGTCACTTCTAGTACAAGACCATGAGCAAAGAGGTAATGCTGTGCAGACTTGGGATTAGCAGTCACTTCTTTGACATGCATAAGGAGGAATTCTTGGCTTTGGGAAACTGAGGACTTTGCATATACCATCTTTTGTTACTGCCAAGACATAAATGTAGGAAAGTCCATACTGTTTCAGGACGAGTTAGGATCATCTAGAAATTGGTGACTGGCTGCGAGTTGCTATCTAATCAGTTTAGTATTAACAAAATAGCTCTTGATGTTGGAAAAATAATTTATAAGTAAAAGACATTTGTGGCTTACTAGGGAATGACAGAACATGGTATTTTCCCCAAATCAGCAGCTGTTTTGGGTAGAGTATGGTCCATGTACCATATGAGGTGCCCCTGGTGCAAGTGGCCACTGCCTTTCTAGCAGATGGAGCACGTCAGCAAATCAGCTGAAAGTCTACTGTGTGATAACTGTGTAGTGTGATTAAAGGATGAGGTCTGCAAACCCTGCTATGGAAAGAGCTGGGACAGCAGGTAGTCAGGCCATCTACTGATGTCTTGCTTGGACAAGAAGAGTTGTATTTGTGTCCAGTTGACATGCATACTGCTACTGTGTCTTTAGCCCCAGCAATTCTTTAGGTACCTGATGTATTTTCTGTCACTGTTTAAGAAAAAGGGCAGGGGGACCTGGCGGGAGGAGGATACAAGTGCATTTGAACAACCAGCCTAAGCCTATCCATGCCTGTGCCATTGGTCATTGCTGTCTCCTTTGTGCCAGCACCAGTGAGCCTGTGGCCACCTGGTTGGCTGAAACAGGCAGCTTGTCTACTGAAAATTAATCTAGAGTTAGTTTTCAGCTGGGTCACAAGTGCTAGTGATGGCTGGAAGGGGTAGAGTTGGATGGACTTTAGGCTGGTTGAAGTTGCTTTCCTGGGTCCAGCATGCACTTGGTGTACAGAAGGTAAGGCAGCATTTTTGACAAACCTGTTTGAGTGCTGGTGGGTCCAATAGTAGTTGTATTACAAGCTTTTATATGATATTAAGGAAGTCTGATGGTTCAATAAAAGCATTGAATAACACTTCCTGCGTCCTCCTTGTTTCCCAGTTGCACTCTTTTATCAATGAGGTGTGTAATCAAGTACTTTATTAAATAGCAGCTTATTAAAAAGTAACGTGCAGTTCAGCTGCAAGTGTGCAAAATAAGCAAATGCTTAACAAAACTGGTAAGTGCAGCACGTGGTGAAAACCAGTGGTAGCTCTTGGGTTGCCTTGGGTGTAGCGGAGTCACATTTTGCCAGTGCAGCTGTTCTTCTTATGTGGTTGAATGAGGGTCAGAGAAATAGGATCTGCCCTTCCCAGTAAAATTGCACTGAAGGAGTGCTTTGGCTGATTCATTGCCTTACCCCACTTCTCTGGTCGCATGGGGATATCCACTGGTGGATGCCCATGCAGAGGTTTGTTTCCTGGTGGCTGTCAGGATGCTCAAATAGCTCCTGCTGCTGTTCTCGGTCCCTCCTGAAGCTGCTGCTCTTCCCAGAGCAGTCTCTTACTCCACTGTCTCCTTGCTTGCCCACTCCGCTGTCACAGCTACAATTCAGGGTGCCGGCTCAGCTTGCGTTCAAAGTCATCATTTGTTTTCTGTAGCAGCAAGTCTCTAGCCTTTTTTCTTTTTCCATGCTGATTTTGGGCTCTCGCCACCCTCAGTCCAGCACAGACTGACAGTCTCAGAAAGGCCATGGGGAAAAAAGAAGTGTGCTCTTTCTTGTACACAGAGAAAGAGGTTTCTTGCCTTTAATGCTTCGTGTCACAGTAAGGCCACAAGTTTGATACTTTTATCTACTTGGTATGCCTTTATTTCATCTCTCCACATTCTCCTTCTCAAAGAGGGAGAAGAGACTGAAATGAATCAGTGATAAATGCAGCTGTTCCTGCTGAAGCAGCCATAATGCTGTACACCTCCAAGTACCTGACCACTTATCACTATCAAGCTTCTTCAGTTTAAGGGCACAAAGTAGGAATAAGCTAGTTTGGATGTTTTTTTCCTTCTGTTTGCAATAATGTGGTGGCTAGTTCATAGAAGTACAGGGATGGTTCATGAACACTTTACCAAAAGTAAACTAAGATGTGCATTTATGTCTTGTTAGTTACTCTGTGGCAGCTGCTTGTGTACGTGCTGTCACCTTTTTGCTCTTAAAGTCACTGTGAAGCAAGCTGTCTTGCTCCAATTGTGGACTAAGCCTGTGCAGGTGAGCATCAGAGATAGTAAAGTAGGGGATGGAATCGCATTGCAATAACTGTCTGGGTAGCCTTAAAGATGGATCATGTCTGATCATTTGTGTCCCTTGCAGTCCTGAGCTATGGTCTGTAAGGCTTCCCTGCTCTGGTGCTTTGCCAAGGTGGACTTGAATGTTTCAAGCAATAGAGCTCTGACCATTTGTTATGATGGATTCTCTCCATCCTGATGTGTGCTGGTGTTCATGTTTTCCCTTTCAAGGGAAAAGGTGATTTCTGTTGCTGCTTTGATAGAGGTGTGTCAGTATTGGCACTGGCATGGCTTAGCCTGTATTGTTTCGTTGGGTGGGGTGGGGGAAAGGGGAGAGGAGATATAACTGGGTAATTGGATTCGGGGATGATTGTGCTGCTGTGGTAGGTTTTACTGGATGAAGCAGCTTGTTGCGATAGGTGTTTGTTTCAGCTTCTGTCTGCAGGTGTGACTTGGCTAGATAAGGATGGTCTATCACGTTGATGATTTCATTGTTTGATTTGGCTGGACTGGGTGGAGAATGTAGCTGCATTGTTTGGGACGAGCTTTGTAGTTTGGTTTTGTTGAAGGTGGATTACATGGCACTGCATTGCTACATTATTAAGGTGAAGCTGTAGTAGATAATAGTTGGAGGATGTTGGAGGGAAGAGAATATGCACAGGGTTTCACAATGCGTAACTAATGGAGCCTCACAACAGCTCCTGTGTTCCTGTTGGGAGATCTGGTCAGCAGAATGCATTGGGATTACACAGAAAGCCTCTGGTAGTGATTTCAGTTTGCAGTCGTACTTTAACTGCAAGGCTGTCCATGCTGTGTAAATAGCTGAGAATGCTCTGAGAGACCATGCTGGCCCCAACAGCATGAATGTTGTCTGGATTCATACTGTTCTTGCAGCCTCTCCAGTTTTCCCAGTGGGTGAGGGGGAAGCTGGCAGGTAGCTGCTCTGTCTTTCTTTACTGACCTCAAATTTACCATTAAGCCGTTCCTCAGAGTCTGCGTTTGCTTGTATTGCTGAGCTTTCAGGCACTTAAACTTGCTTTAACATGTGAGTGAACATTAATTGATACAGGGTTGTCTCCATTACTGAAAGTATGGCTGATCTGTTCTTGGACCATGAACTCTTGGCATTATAGGCAATTACCATAGTGCACAGTGGGGCTAAGCCCTCTATCTTGAGCAAACTTGCAGTATGTCTTACATTGGAAGGTTTGCAGTTAGATTCCCTTCTCCCTGTAGTGTAGCACAATCATGTGAAGTAGGAGCTGCCAGAACAGTAGATAGTGCTTCTTCCTTCTAAAACCTGCCTGGTTTTCCCCTAGATGCAATTGCCTGGCTTTACCTGATACTTGGTGTTTTTATTTATACATTGTCTGGCTGTGGAGGAGGTTGTATATATGAAGCGTAGGGGTTTGGCAGAAGTTGCTGGGCACATAGTGAGGGGAAGGTGAGCCTTTGAAGAGAGATGGGTGCAGAGAAGGGGAGGTTACATGTCCGAGCTTTGTGCCAGCTTCTCTAAGCACGGATGAGCTCATGGGAATCTAGCTAGCTCAAATGTGGGAGTGCTAAAGCAGGTCTGACCTATTCCCCCTCCCTGTGCAGCACGCATCTTCAGACTCTTCCAGTCTGATGGTGGCTCTTTCAGTGCTCACAAATCTTGCCGGTCTGAGCAGAGGCTTCCCCTTGTCAGTGCTTCAGAGCAAACTTTGATTCCTCTGCTTCTGTGGCTAGATGCATGGGAGGGATGCACAGCTTAGCTGTGCGTTCTTGTTGGTGAAACTCTTCCTCTCTCTTCTTTTTCCAGGTGATCTTTTCTTGTGAGACGAGTGGTTCACAACTCATGGCCTCCACAATGAGTACTGCCGTGTCGTGACACCAGGGGTCTTGGTAAGCTACTTGTTGGAAAGGTGAAGACCTATCGTATCTCCACAAACACCGGTCCATCTCTTTTTGTCTCTGCAATTGACGTTTGAAGTAATTTTAAGCCATCCAAATTGTAAGCTGCAACCAAGTGGGGTGAGGCAACTTTTCACCTGTTCTCACCTCCTCCTTTGAGCTCGCAGTGGCACTGATGTGGTCACATGATCAAACGGATCAGGGGACTAATCCAGCTGAAGAGATATTTCTGTTGTTTCCCTTGGGTTAGTTCCCATTCAGATCTTTCCCTGATGTGGTCAGGAGAGACGTGTTGAGAATGAGTAGCCAGCTGAACCATCACTTTTCCCTGTAGCTGTTGCCTGGCGTACCTTAAAGCAATCCTGAAAATACAGCATTGTATTTAGCTTGCCAAAATGTCTTGAAAAGTGGCTTGACCATTCACTGTCAGCGACCCTACCTCTAATTTTAGAGCAATGATAAATGCTTTGTTATGGCAGGCAGACTCCAGCTGCAAAAATACATTTCTCTAGAGCTTTTCCATTATTGAACCCTAGATTCCCAGACATACATATGCTAGAAGTGCATTTAGAGAAATCATGAGGCATTCCATTTCACATTATAAACGATGGTACATTCCCAGTGTGCAGAAATGAGAAGCCGAGGAAGTTGAGTTGCTGTTGTTCCACCAATGAATATATTGATGTATCCTTTGTAGCTCTCTCTGGTAAGAAGAAATTTAAACTGAGATTGGAAAATACGGTTCCTTTGCAGAGCACGTCAATTCTAGTAGATGGAAGGTACATGTATATAGGATAATAAAAAAGTAGGGTTAAACATGGGAGGTTCCCCCCCTGCCCCGTTATGGACTTGAAAGTTTGATGTCAGAAATATTATGCAGCCAATGTGATCCTGATGCTGTTGTTCATGTTTTCTCATTGTACTGTGCAAGACTCGAGTCTGAGAAAATTCTCATAATAGAAGGTAATATGATAATGCATAAATATCAAAAGTGGAAAAGCAGAAGGTGAAACAACTAGAATACTTAAGTTCATCACACAGGCATCTACATCCTGCTTTTAGTATTAAGCTTTGCTCACTTTAATGCTATTGTTCCTTTTTTCCTTTTTACCCAAAATTCACTGTATTTTCAGTCATACTTTCACCTTAAGTGAGGACCCCGAAGTATCACTGAGTTCCAATGACTTTTACAGATTCATAAATGCCTTTTGAAAAGTGGAGTTGGGTGCTGTTGATAATGTTACAGTTTTGTTGTCAAAACAGACATAGGAGCCAAATTTGCATGCAAAGGTGGTACAATTTAGATACTTGTGAAGATGTTCTGTCTTGTCTTTGGTGTATCTGTATAGCACCAGCTCCAATTACAGCATGATAATAGTAACAATAGTAATACAGTAACTCCAACGTTGTTCTCAAAATCAGTGGGATAACCAGCTGATAGCCCCGGAGAGGCATGTGGACCCTGTGGAATGTGTGGCTTAGAATGGAGTTCATCTGATTGTGCCTCATAGGAGGCATTAAAAATGAGACCTTTATTGCAGAAACATTGCCCACATTAATGGGTTTGTGCAGCATAGTGGAGGTGACAATAGGGAGCAGGATGATTTCTCTGGCTCATGAGGGAGGTGTGTGGTAGAGAGGAGAATTTTTGGAGATGGTGCAGAGCTTATGGAACAACTGCAGTGTGGAGCACTATCATGTTAAAGTGCAGCAATGCAAAGTCACTAGAAAGTGTAATGGCACAATCTCACAACAAGATAAATTTGGAGAACTGGATAACCACAGTGCTCAATACAACATGTTACTGATAACTCTTCTTGGCCAGAGGTGGTCATATAGTGCTCGTGTTTCTTAATCCTCTGGTGTTAGCATATAAGCCAACCAATTTTTGTTTTCTAAATGCAATTTGAACAGTAGTTTCTTCATAAAGTTCAAGACACTCCCAGTGTTTTGATTTATTTTGTTGCATTTGATATACACAGGAAGAAACTGCTTCTTTGATGCTGAGAAGGAATACCGGGAATATTTACATTTGAATAATATTTAACTAGCAATGCTTAATACATTAACAATAAATCTTGGTTAGATTCTAAATTAAGTGGATTTGCATCTGAGTAGGTGAGATGAACAGGAGAGATTTTGTTGAAATATAAACAAGACAGAAATTTGTTCCAGAATAATTTAGCCCAAAGGATGTAAACAGTAATGTTCAATAGTTTCCACCTCCAGAAAGAGTTTTATGTGCCTTATTGCCTGCATCATGCATATTGTTTCTTAGAAAGAAGCTGCAAAAGTGCTTTCTTTTTTTTCTCCTTTTTTTTTGTAAAGCCTCAATAGTCTGTATTTGTGTTGCTGAGTAAATTTAGAGGGGTAGTTCTTTAGTGATCTCTTGGCCTTTCTAATAGATAAAATGAGTGACTAACCTCTGGTATTTTCAGAGTAATCACAGCGTAGCTGGTTGCTTACAGGTGGTCAGGAAGGCATTTTATTTTCCTCCCTTTGTGCAACCCTTAGCACACATCATTGAACATATGTCTAGTTATATTGGACCAAGGAGACAGAAAAGATTTGAGCAGAGTTTATGTTCTTAGGAAATATCAGATTACGGCCATTCACAGGGGAATTCTGGATAGCTAAGTCATGTTGGGGATTTGTAATTTTGGCTTTCTACTGGCTTGCTGTGAGGTGTCTTCAAGCTGAGCACAGATGCAGAATCAAAGTGTCCAGATACGAGGCGCTTCCCTGTTTTGTTGACTTCAGAGTAATTTGTTTTGGATGAAGGGAAGATGGCCTCACTGGCTGTAAACTGAATGGCCAGCCAGGGCTGCCTCTGATTTGAAATACACAGCTGTACTGTGTACATCTGAAAGCTCTTTTCCTGTGTCTTCTCAGTAATGGGGGGAGAATAGCCATTTACTGCTTAACACCAGACACGTCTGCTTGGGAAGTTCCTCACTGATTTTCTGTTCTCTTCTTGTGGGGTGGTTTTAACAGTGTGCCCTGGAGATGCGAGACTTCCCCTGGGCAGCAGGAGGCACACGACTAGAGAATGCTGGAGCTGCAGGAGGGAAGCGCCCAGTGCAAAATCAGAGAGGAGCAAAGAGAAAAAAGGCAAGCAGACAGCCAGCATTGAGAGAAGCGGGTGGCAGAAAGTGCTTCGACGCTGCCTCTGGCAGCACACTCCCCAGAGGAACTTGACAAGAGCCCATCTGCGTGCGTGTGAGACTGTGAGCTCAGGATTTCTGTCAATGCATTCCAGTAACCCCAAAGTGAGGAACTCCCCATCAGGCAACACACAGAGGTAAGGAGAAGAGCTTGCAGTCAGCTGCTCTGGATTGGTGCATGATGCTGTCCCTGCTCTGCTGCAGGATTAGCCACACACTGGTGCGTGTAACTTGCTGGTCCTCAATTGTGCTCCCATTGGACCCGCCGAGTACCTGAGCATTGGCTGGACAGTGCTGACGAGCCTCCATGTTTGCTAGGCTTAGGATGAGCTGAAAGATGTAAACGCGTGAGGTGCGGATTCTCCATTTCTCACGCCCTCCTCCCTCCCATCAGGTGTCTGAATAGGCTGTAGGAGAGTAAACATGCTGTTTCAATCTTGTTTGGTTGGTTTTTTTTTCCTTCTCCCTCTTCTAATTATCTTTTTTCCTGAGGGGTAGTTGGGCAGCAGAAGGTCTCTCTGTCTGTACTTTCACACAAAATGCTTCCTTGGTATTATTGGCCTAAACAGCCTGGAGAACTGATCAGCTGTGCACCAAGATCCTCTGCATCATTCACCTGCCAGTGCAGCAGGTCAGCATCTCTCCTCCACTAATTTGGAAGGGGAAAAATATGGAAGCGAAGCAGTGTCCAGGGACTTACAATGGTCTGATTGACAGCATTCTCGAGTTTGATTAGTTACTCCTAGAGGTCATCTGGAGCTTAAAAGTAATTCAGAGGGAATGCCTCTGAGTCAGATATCTGTCCAAAGGAGGGAAACAGCTTGTGCAAGTTCCACAGTGAGGAAGCTAGCAAGTGCTGCCTGTTGGAAGTAGTAGTGATGATGGGAAAACACAATGCAGAAGATCCAATAGCAATGGAGAAACTGAGGGTGAGGAGGAAGGGGTGACTAATACATCTGTAAAACCCAGAGAAGCAAAATATTTTTAGGATGCAATTTGCTGAATGGAAGAGGGAAGGAAAGACTCTGAATCTCTTTTGGCAAATTAAAGAAGCTTCATCTGCCCCATTTTGCAGGAGTGTGCAGGGAGATGGTATCCTTTTCTTTCCTTATTCAGAGGCAGGTTGTAGCTGGTTTAATTGTTTTCACGGTCAGAGGTTTGTGTTTTCCTGGCAGCTCGCCCCAATGTATGATGAATGCTGCAGTAATGCTGGGTTTTCCGTGTGCTCCCTGTAGAACTGGATAGGGAGGTGCAAGGGAGGGGGTGGGGGGGTCCTGCTCTGATCAGAGCTGCAGCCTATAGTTGGGGTCCAGGAGAGTGGTGAGGTGAACTTTATTGTGCCTTGTTTGTTTACTCTGAGCTGGTCTTGGTGTGAGGTGCTTCTCTGTGCACATAGAAACCGTTGTCTTTATTGACAGAAGCCCCAGAGGTAGGTCCTCATGTGACAGCAGTTCCTGGGATCTGGCAGGTCTGTAGCTTGCCCTGGTGCCTTCTTGAGCAATGAGATCCCATCTTGAATCATAACCCTTCCAGGTCATGTTCAAAAAAGCACCTGTGTGACTTCAAGCTTGCAGGCACTTTTTATTTGTCAGCTATTGTCTTAGCTTGCAAAGGTGGCAGTGGTTGTTCCTGCTTCTCTCTAATCTGTTCCTACAGGGTTAAATGAATCAATGGTGTGATTTGTCACTTGTTTTCTTTTCCTTTTTTTGCTCTGTCCCCAGTAGCCCCAAATCAAAGCAGGAGGTGATGGTCCGTCCCCCTACAGTGATGTCCCCATCTGGCAACCCCCAGCTGGATTCCAAATTTTCCAACCAGGGCAAACAAGGGGGCTCCACCAGCCAATCCCAGCCCTCTCCCTGTGACCCCAAAAGTGGAGGTCACCCCCCCAAAGTGCTCCCTGGCCCAGGTGGGAGCATGGGGCTGAAGAATGGGGCTGGAAATGGTGCCAAGGGGAAGGGGAAGAGAGAGAGGAGCATTTCGGCAGACTCCTTTGAACAGAGGGAAGCTGGGACTCCTAATGATGACCCTGAAATCAAAGGTATGTTTGCTGGGATTCAGTGCAAGTGCAGACAATTAGACTGAGTCCTCTGTGAGATGGATAATCACTATGCAAGTGTTAGCAAAACATTTATTTGTCTGGGGTTCTGTAAGTTCCAGCCAACGAAGTCTAAAGGTCTTGAGAGCAGGCAAAGAGGAGAGGTTGTCATAGCTGGCATCGGTAAATGTCCTGTTCACGCTCAGTTAAAAGTGCAGACCTGACTCTGGTGGGAAAGTTCCTTTGTAACTCTGAAACTCCCCCAGAGGATTTGAAAGTACAAATGCAACCTGTTGGTTTCTTTCTGGCCTTTGGCCTTTCAGGAACTGCTCTGTTGTAACTGGGGTTTTGAACAATATGCAAGCCTGTTTTGTCAACACAGATACATAACCCATAGCACCCTGACTGGTAACACAAGCCAGAGAATTGGGATTTCTGTGTTCTGTTCCTGGCTCCAACATTGACTCTCTGAGGTAATGCAAAAACAGACTAGATGTGCAGTTGTCCATCTCTTCTTTGTTGTTCTTTGCTGGGTCACCTGGCTAAGGTGGCTGAAAGAAAAAAAAAAAAAAACCACACAACTAGTTTTGCACAGAGTGGTCTCCTTGGGTGCAGACATATTTATATTTGTTCATTTTAGTGTGTAGTTTTCCTGCTGTTCTGTGTGGCCATTGGAGAATTCAAAGGGATCAGCTCTGGGAAATGCCACTTGCCTTGGAAAGGGACAAGATGAGCTTTCTCCTGGTGGTGCCCGAAGGGCAGCATGGCATTAGAGGGAAGATGCATGATATAAAAGAAGAATTGCCTTTAGCGGTGCTTGAGGGAGAAGCGTGAAGTTTCAGAGGAGGAAGAGCTCTGATCAGTTTCCAGAAATGGTTTCCATAGAGCTCCCAAGGTAGTGACTCCCCTCTTTTCCTCTTTCTTCCCTTCCAGACTGCAATTCTGCTGATCATGTGAAGTCCCAGGAGTCTCAGCACACACCACACTCCATGACTCCTTCAAATGCTTCAGCCCCAAGGTCTTCCACACCTTCCCATGGCCTGACTGCCACTTTGGAGCCGGCAAGTGGGCAGAAGACTCCATCCAAAGTGGTTTATGTCTTTTCTACTGAGATGGCCAACAAGTAAGTAGGTAGATGCTTGAATGTCTTCAGGGACCGGGGCCTATATTTATGCTCCCTTTTTAAGAGGTTCTCATGTGCATTTTCTCTATGAAGTGTGTTCTTGTAGCAAAAAGTTATTACTTGTTTTGGTGATGCTGAAGGGGCTCGAGTGGAGAATGTCACTACTTCTTGCCCTCTGAGAAGTGGTTATTTATTCCTCCGAGGTGTGGGGTTTTTTTTGGCAAATGCTGGTAGATACTGTTTTGCAATCCATGCAGTGTGAGTAGCAGCCAGCATGGCTTAAACTGAGACATGAACCCTGAATGCTGATGAGTTTGTAGATGTAAGCATTTTTCTTTTGCTACTCATCTAAAGTGAAATATGTGTGGTTAAGCCTTTCTCCCTTCTGCCAGCTGAAGGATAGAAGGGAGGGCAGTTAAGGAAAATTGATTCTTAGCTTCAACTGGAGATGTGTGTGTCTGTCTGTCTCTGCAGGGCTGCAGAAGCTGTGCTGAAGGGACAGGTGGAAACCATTGTGTCCTTTCATATCCAGAACATCTCAAACAGCAAGGCGGAACGAAACACTGTACCCTTGGTAGGGAATACCTGCATGTGGGTGGGAGGGGAAGTGGTAAATGTGCTTGTGTGTGTGATTCAGAGAGATGGATGATTATTTACACACTGAAATAAGGCTTAGGGTAGAAAAGAGAGAGATAGTTGTTGTCCTAGCCTTCTGCAAATATGTCTTGGATTATCCAAAGAACAGCTTGAGTCTTGCAATATTTTTGGTGGTATATTTCTGATCCGTTGTTCGTGCTGAGCTAGCACAGAAGCAAGGGGTACCTGCTGTAATACTTGAGCAAAATAGGTTTCTGCATGGCCAGGAGGCTGCTCTGTAATCACTGCATGAAGGCTACCCTTCCTTGCAAAATGTGGGCTGGTGGTGTTGAGACAGGACATTTTGTTTGCACTGTTGCTTATGTGACAAGGTGGTAAGAACAAGTGACAGCCTGTGGCTTTCTCTTGCAGAACCCCCAGATCACTGCACTTCGGACTGAACCCAAGCCCCTGCCGCAGCCGCAGCCCCCCACCGCCCAGGACCAGAACCCTCCCCAGAACGCCAAAATGCAGCCGACTCCACCCGTGTCAGCGCCGGTATCCAAATCCACTGGCCCGCCGTGTCCTATAGATCAGGACAGTCCCAGTGTGGAAAGCAAAGTGATGTCTGTGGGCAGCCCTGCCAACTCTACCCCATTGCAGACAGAAGGATTTGGGCAGAGTTCGACCCCCAATAATCGAGCGGTTAGCCCAGTTTCCCAAGGTAGCAATAGCTCCGCTGCAGACCCCAAAGGTCCTCCCCAGCAGGTGTCTGGTGGGGACCCATCCAGTTTGGGTGAGAATCCAGATGGACTGTCACAGGAGCAGCTGGAGCATCGAGAGCGCTCGTTGCAGACCCTGAGAGACATACAGCGCATGCTCTTCCCTGATGAGAAGGAGTTTGCAGGAGGGCAAAGTGGGGGGCCACCCCCAAATGCTGGGGTGCTGGATGGTCCCCAAAAGAAACCTGAAGGGCCGATACAGGCCATGATGGCTCAATCCCAAAGTTTAGGCAAAGGGTCAGGGTCTCGGACAGATGGAGGGGCTCCGTTTGGCCCTCAAGGACACAGGGACATGCCTTTTTCCCCAGATGAAATGGGGCCACCACCAATGAACTCCCAGTCAGGACCCATAGGCCCAGACCACCTGGACCACATGACTCCCGAGCAGGTGGCCTGGCTCAAGCTGCAGCAGGAGTTCTATGAGGAGAAGAGAAGAAAGCAAGAGCAAGTGGTTGTGCAGCAGTGTTCCCTGCAGGACATGATGGTCCATCAGCATGGGCCTCGTGGGGTGGTCCGAGGCCCTCCCCCTCCCTACCAGATGACTCCTGGGGAGGGCTGGGGACCTGGGGGTCCAGAGCCCTTCCCTGAAGGCATGAACATGTCGCATTCTCTGCCTCCCAGGGGCATGGCCCCCCATCCCAACGTACCCGGGAGCCAGATGCGTCTGCCTGGTTTTGCAGGAATGATGAACCCTGACATGGAGGGCCCCAGTGTCCCGAATCCCGCCTCCCGGCCTGGGCTTTCAGGAGTTAGCTGGCCAGATGATGTGCCAAAAATCCCAGATGGCCGAAACTTCCCTCCTGGCCAGGGTGTCTTCAGTGGCCCTGGCCGAGGGGAGCGGTTCCCCAATCCGCAGGGGCTGCCCGAAGAGCTCTATCAGCAGCAGCTGGCTGAGAAACAGATGGGCCTCCCTCCCGGCCTGAACATGGAAGGCATCAGGCCCGGAATGGAGATAAACAGAATGATGCCCTCCCAGAGACACATGGAGCCTGGGAACAACCCTATCTTCCCTCGTATGCCAGTGGAAGGGCCGATGAGCCCCTCCAGGGGGGACTTCCCAAAAGGAATACCCCCACAAATGGCATCTAGCAGGGAGCTGGAGTTTGGGATGGGCCCTGGCAGCATGAAGGGGGACATGGGCATGAATGTCAGCATGGGCTCCAACCCACCCCTGGTCCCTCAGAAGCTGAGGGAGGCAGGAGTCGGGCCAGAAGAGATGATGAAACTGCGCCCCGGCGTCTCAGAGATGCTCTCCTCTCAGCAGAAAATGGTGCCGCTGCCGTTTGGGGAGCACCCGCAGCAGGAGTATGGCATGGGTCCCAGGCCTTTCCTTCCCATGTCTCAGGGCCCAGGAGTCGGTCTCCGAAATCTCAGAGAACAGATCGGGCCTGACCAAAGGACTAACAACCGGCTCAGCCACATGCCGCCACTACCTCTCAATCCCACCAGTAACCCTAATAGCCTCAACACTGCTCCCCCTGCGCAGCGCAGCCTCGGCCGCAAACCCTTGGATATCTCCGCAGCCGGTCAGGTGCATTCGCCAGGAATCAACCCCCTGAAGTCCCCCACGATGCGCCAGGTCCAGTCTCCCATGATGGGGTCTCCCTCGGGGAACCTCAAGTCCCCTCAGACACCCTCCCAGCTGGCAGGAATGCTTGCGGGCCCCACTGCCGCAGCTGCTGCTGCCTCCATTAAGTCCCCTCCTGTCTTGGGGTCTGCTGCTGCTTCTCCTGTCCACCTCAAGTCTCCATCTCTCCCTGCACCTTCTCCCGGATGGACTTCATCTCCAAAGCCTCCTTTGCAGAGCCCTGGGATTCCCCCGAACCACAAGGCGTCTCTCACCATGTCTTCTCCAGCCATGCTGGGAAACGTGGAGTCGGGTGAGTGTTGCCTCTGCTAGATGGATTTGGCCCTTCGGTTCATGTCGGGTTACCCCGAGGTGTGCAGCCAGGGGAGGGAGGTGGTTTCTTGCAGGGTGGCAGGAGCTAGATGGCAGTTCACCTGTGTGAGGGGGGCTGTGCTGAGGGTATGGTGGGTGGCTACACGAGTGGAGCGTAAGCGCTTTTCTTCCTCCTGTTGTATTTGTGGGTTTGCACCATGTGTGCCTTGTGTTGAGGTGAGGGCTGGTCACGCAGAGGACATGAAGGTGAAAGGGTGGGGTCAAGAGGTGTGAAAAGATGCGGGGTGTTGATGGGAGAAATCTCCCCTCGGTAGGGTTTTTGGCTGTTTTGCCATGGCTCCTGGTGATCATAGCTTTGTGGAGAAGATCCTGCTGATGTTATGAAAATATTTTGGGATAAAAGGCTCCTACAAAGACATGCGGTGCATAGTTAGCCAGTCGTGTATCTAGGTATGGTTAGTGCTTTCTAGCTTTACCACCACAGACAGGGAGGTCTGCTACCATTTGTTCAGGCTTCAACCATTTTAGTGAGAGCTAAATACCACCGTATGTAGCATTTGGTAGCATGCTGGACCCGTGCCGTGCCTGGGACCTTGTGGTGCAGGTGCTGGCACTACCCTGTCTGCTCCTGAACATCTGCGGGCTGTTGGTGGCACGTCTCTGTCCTCTCCTTCCTGCTCCCAAACCCTCCCGGAGCTCACCCCGGAGCACATCCGCCCCTTCATCCCGGCTCCCAGCACTGCAGCTCTGGGTGGCCTTCCAGCCCGGGAAGGTCTTCTGGCCGGGAGCTGAGCCGCTGGCCCACGTTGCCCTCTAGTGCTGCTACGGGTAACAGCGCGGCGGTGGCCGGGACCTGCCTGCTGGGGCACCGGCGGTGGTGAGGAGGGTAACTCCCCGCAGTAGCTGTGGGGATTGCTGGCCGGGTCTCTGTGCTCGGGAGGGGAGCCTGGATGTTAGCGTCTGTCGTGTAGGCACTTGGGCTCACGCTGGGCACAGCCCCAGCAAACAAGTCGGAACCAAGTGCTTTAGTCCCTGCCTAATGTTGTGCTTAACAAATGCTTTTACCTGCAGCTCTTCCAAAGCATAAATGTTTTGGCATGGCAGGATTTCTGTATTCTCTATTCACCTTTCCTTTTTCGGGGGTGTGGAGCTGAGGAATGTGCAGTGAATTTTCAGTGATTGTACAACTTCAGTTTAGCATCTTTCCTTCACGCATAGTCTGGGTGGCATGAAATTCATCGGTGGCGAACAAAGGAGACTGGAAGTACAGTTAAGTTATTTCTAGTTTTGGGAGAGCCAAGGATGATGTTAAGCTAATAGGTGCAGAAAACACTTCTTTAACTGGAATGAGTTGTAAATATGTGTGTATAAAACCTGAAATGAAACATAAACAGGGCGTTTTACTTGTAGCTGCTGATGCAGCTTGTCAGAAATCTCCTTGCGTGTCTCAGCATAGTATGTGCTACAGCTCTTGTGCTACCTATGTCTTTTGTGCTTATTTGATGCCTCCTAAAGAAAAAGGGAAAGGAGTTACAGTTGACATTTGGTGGGTGCAGGAACAGTTAATTCACGATAGATTTTGTTTTTTATGGCTTGACCTGGTATCTAAGTCTGTCTTCAGTGTATGGAAGTTGAATAGTAGGAATTTCAGATTTACCTGTTAATTCTTCATGTGGATTTGTAGAGGCTCAAGATAGTTCCAGTAGAAGTGCAGAATCCAGGATAACAAATGTTAACCATCTTGACTGATAGGCTTATTTTTCTGGTTACCTTTCACAGTCATTGACTGCATTAGTCAGATGTTCCCTTGCAATAAAAAGTATTTCTAGTTTTTGTGATTTCTAGGAGAAAAGGGTGTTATTTAAGGGGAAAATGGTAAGAAGGAAAAAAATTGAAGTCTTTTTTCTTTCTCTCTTTTTCTTTTCCTGTTTTCCTAAGGTGGTCCACCTCCTTCCACAGTCAGCCAGTCTGCTCCTGTGACTCTTCCTGGAAATCTTCCCTCTAGCAGTCCTTATACAATGCCCCCAGAGCCGACCCTCTCCCAGAATCCCCTCTCCATTATGATGTCCAGGATGTCCAAATTTGCCATGCCCAGCTCTACACCGCTCTATCATGATGCCATCAAAACTGTGGCCAGCTCGGATGATGACTCCCCTCCAGCACGCTCCCCAAACTTGCCACCTATGAACAGCGTACCAGGTAAGAAACTTGAAAGAAACGTAAGCCCAAGCATTCAGGCAATACAGTGAGGGTGATTTTTATGGAAGCTTCATCAAATGAAGATGGCGAGAGGGAAAAACCTTGAAGAATGTATAGCTGTGGGTTGTTTTTGAGGAAGGCAGTTGCAATTCTCTGAAACAGAGATGGAAATTCTCCTTGCAGCCATTTTTTTTTCTGTCCAGAAAGTGTCTGTTCTTCAGAAAGTGTCTAATCTGGAAAATCCTTATGTATGGGAAGGATTTCCACTCAGGCAGACTGGAATTACTTGTGTGAGTGAGGGCTGCTCATGGGAATAAGGGTCAGACCTACAAAGTTCATCCAGATGAAACTGTTCTTCCCCTGTCTTAAGGCAGTGTCATAGGTTCACAGGTTTTGGGTTGGGTGTTTTTGTTGTTGGGTTTGGGTTTTTTCTGACACTGAATCATCTGGTCTTTTCCTGGATTTTGGGGATTGCCTTTATTACAGAAGAGAGTTTTAGATTGCTTTCTCAAAACATATATCTTTTCATATAGGGAATATGTCATGACAGGTGACCTCAGCCAGGACTGAGGGAAACTAGGACTGAGGTAGGGTCCTGGTCCATCCCTGAGAGAGTTTAAAGGAAAAGTAAAATAAAACATTGTCCTTTTGGGTTGTCTTGTGGGTGAGCGTGTTTATATGAGAAATCCAATCCCTGCTGATAGCTTAATGTTTGCGGGTATGTATTTAACGCAAAAGTAGGCTGTAGCTCCTCCACCCAATTGAATTAACATAGTTGAAAGAGGGTGTGAGTGGATGTTTCATGAGAGTGGCAACTGGTAATGAATTCTTGATGAGTTTACCTGTAGCTTTGCTGTCTGCTTCACGCAGTAATGATCAGAGTGGCTGAATATACCTGGGGAAGCTGGCTAATTGAATAAGTTCATGATGATAGCTCATTAACCTCATTGATTGCTGCCTCCTAGTCTTACGAAGGTTATCTGATTCATGACTTCTTGAGTTCTGAAAGGAGATTGTCACCTCCCAGTGGACAAGTGTCCATATGTTCATAATCTGCCACAGACATGTTTCTTACTGCCTGCATCATCTAGATTGCCAGGGAAATAGTAAAGGTATGGGTTGGATTGAGATCCTACTTATAGAGCAGGCTGTAGTCACATTTTGACAGGGCAGTGACAAGCTTAGGGAGGCTACTGTGCAGGTGGCATTGATTTATTTATTTATTTTTTTCCTGGTTAAAATAACATTTTCCAGAGCCACTACTGATGCTTTTTACTAGCAGTAATTTTTGTGTATGTGTGGATTTGGTAACCTTGCAGAAAACTCTCTGATAGCTTTGATTATTACTGGCTGTTATCTAAATGTGATTCCTTATTTCTTCCCCAGGAATGGGCATTAATTCTCAGAATCCTCGAATTTCAGGTCCAAACCCAGTGGGTCCAATGCCAACCCTTAGCCCAATGGGAATGACCCAGCCTCTTTCCCATAACAACCAGATGCCCTCTCCAAATGCTATGGGACCCAATATACCTCCTCATGGGGTCCCTGTGGGACCCGGCCTGATGTCACACAATCCGATGATGGGGCACGGTTCCCAGGAGTCTCCAATGGTACCTCAAGGACGCCTGGGCTTCCCACAGGGGTTCCCTCCTGTACAGTCCCCTCCACAGCAGGTGCCATTTCCACACAATGGGCCCAGCGGTGGACAAGGCAACTTCCCAGCGGGAATGGGCTTCCACGGAGAAGGACCTCTGGGGCGTCCTACCAACCTGCCCCAAAGTTCGACAGATCCAGCACTTTGCAAGACTGGAGGCCCTGGCGGTCCAGACTCCTTCACTGTTCTTGGAAACAATATGCCTTCGGTTTTCACCGATCCAGAGCTGCAGGAGGTGATCCGTCCTGGAGCCACGGGAATACCCGAGTTTGACCTGTCCAGGATTATCCCATCAGAGAAGCCTAGCCAGACACTACAGTATTTCCCTCGTGGGGAGGTGCCAGGCCGCAAGCAGCCACAGGGTCCTGGGCCTGGGTTCTCCCACATGCAGGGGATGATAGGAGAGCAGACCCCGAGGATGGGACTAACGTTGCCTGGCATGGGGGGCCCTGGGCCAGTGGGAACTCCGGATATCCCTCTTGGGACGGCTCCGTCCATGCCAGGTCACAACCCGATGAGACCGCCTGCCTTCCTGCAGCAAGGCATGATGGGGCCACACCACCGCATGATGTCACCAGCACAAACGGCGATGCCTGGCCAGCCTGCGCTAATGAGTAACCCTGTGGCCGCTGTGGGCATGATCCCAGGCAAGGACCGAGCCCCTGCAGGGCTGTACAGCCACCCGGGCCCTGTAGGGTCACCTGGTATGATGATGTCAATGCAGGGCATGATGGGACCCCAACAAAACATCATGATTCCCCCCCAGATGAGGCCCCGAGGTATGGCTGCTGACGTTGGCATGGGAGGATTTAGCCAAGGCCCTGGAAATCCAGGGAACATGATGTTTTAAGCTGCTACCATAAGACTGGATGTTCTGATCCTTGTCAAGATGAGATTCCAAGTCCTGAGGGCTTTTTTGGGAGCTTCAGGAGTACAGTTTGGCCATGCAATAGGTGAAAAGAGACCAGAGGACGCTTTGGGAAATCTCGAATGTATGGAATTACCTGAAAAAAAAAATATTCATTTTAACAGGTTGTTTTTTTTTAAGATTTATTTTTTAAAAATTATTTTTGTGGACTTGGGTATCCCGTGACGGCACCTGCTTTGAGAATCTGTAGCTGTATTTTGAGAATTGCCATTTGTCACAAGTTGCACCATTCTCTGTATGTTTACGTCCTTCGGACTGGCTTCTCCCAGGACTCTTGGTTATCTTTGGGGTTTTTTGTGTACTGTACTATATTGTAAAAGGGATTTTAGCAGAGACTTTAGTCTTTGGGGTGAGAGGAGAATGGGATTCTAGGCTGTTTACTTTAGGTGGAGAATCCATCTTCAGAACTTCGGACTATTTTCCTTCAACTCCAATGTATAGAAAAACCAAACTACGACCTCAGAGCAGAGTATTAATGAAAAGCACAAAAAGGAACTTAAGTTCAGTGAGGGGAATCTTTTAAAAGAAATAAATAATAAGTTAAGGACATATTTTTCAAATTATGGCGTGCTGTCCAGCACCTTCTGTCTCTCCCTCCCACTCTTTATTGAATAGGCTTCTCTCTCTCTCCGTCCCCCTTCTGTCTCCTCCTATGGCAGCTGCAATACATTGTGTTATTTTGGGGAGTAAATCTAGGAGAGCCTCTCCTCATGTGGGGACTCTTCCCACTTTTAGGAAGGGGCTGGACTTGGACACTGTTACATCCTACAGTAGTCTCTCTCACTGTTTCCTATTCTCCTTTTCTTAGAAACCCCAAGTGATTTTATTAATGTGGGAGTGGAACAGACACTAAAAGTTATCCAGGATTTTTTTGTGGTTATTTTTTTTTCCTCCCCAGCGTAAAACGTTCTGTGTAACCTCCATTAAATTTGGTACAAAACCACTCGCCAGGGCTGTGGTGTCAGAAAAATAAAATATATTGTTTCTTACAAAAATGAACTGTCTTCTTTATCCAGTCCAGTTGTTTCTATGTACATCAGCTGACTGGCCAGATGACTGTTTGCTCTTCCTCATGATCACAGCCAGTGCAGAGGCCAGGTGTGGTAAGCTTTGGCGGCTCCTAAAAGTCTGGTCTGCGTGCTCCCTGCAAGGCACTACTGTTCGCTTAATTCTGAAATGAATTTGTTTTTCCTTGGAGTGAGGTCTTATTTCAGAATGCCCCAGGGATGATAGTTACAGTCTTTCTTCCTCAATTTGTTGAGGGTCAAGGAATAGATGAAACTTGTCTCTGTCACTTCCTCCCAGAGAGTGTTTGCAGCACTAGAAGGTGTGCGGTTTTGAGTTTTCCCTAAGCAGCAGCGTCTGCCTGCTGAGTGCCAGAGTCCAGCGCTGTGCGGAGCACTGTGGTTGTGTGTCCCCCTGGGGGCTTTGAATTGGATAGGGTCTCACATGGCTGGCACTCGGAGGCTGAGGTAGCAGGGAATGGACAAACTGAAATAACAAAGGTGAGAGAGAAATCATCAGTGAGCAGATTTTTATCAGGACAACCCTGCTGGGTAAATTGTTGCTTTGCCGCAGTTCTCATCGACCGCTTCCTAATCCCCTGTCTTCTCAAACTTTCCTCTTGAGAGAATTTCAGCAAGAAGGTTTTATGGTTTTGTCTATGAGGAGTGAAAGACTGGATGCTGAAACATGGATCGGGAGTTGAGCTCCGCTCCTGGAGAAGACCAGGAGGAGCCAGATGTGGATCTGTTGGACAGAGTGTGGGCTCTGTGGCTGTCTGCTCTCTGGTCCCTCAGCACTGTATATGGAGTGTGTTCTTCCTTCCACTTACTGTTACTTGAAATTATTTCAATGAGTAGTTTCCTCAAAGGGCTGGCTATTAATGTGAAACTTCATGTGGAGAATGAGTATCATTATGCGTGTTGTGTGAGTTTTTCAGAGTTAACTGGTCCTTAACAGGTGGAAAAAAGAATTGCTGTCCGTGGCCAGCTTACCAAAGTTTCATTGCTAGTGTTATAAAATGAGTGAAGCCATGCGCTGTTGGAGGCACGCAAGCCTCAGAGCCTTCTGTTGCCTGCTTCCAAATTCACCTTTGTGCTGTCATGCAAATTTACAATGATTTTGGGTGAGAATTACTCTTTTGACAAAGTGTAGGATGTCTGTTGTGGTGCTTCCCTCTAACAAGACAAGCAGCGTGCCTGAAGCACAGGCTTGTCAAGATTTTAGAAAGAGCTGACAATGACACAGTAAGTGTTATTTCTGTAGAGTGGAGTTACCTCTTCTTTAAATGGTTGCACAGCTCCCTTTTGAGGACCTTGCATGGGAGTTGTCACAGTGCAGCCTTTTTAAGTGTTGCTACTTCTGCCATGACTCCTCACTGTTTTTACCATGTTGAACAAAGCAAACTTCTTGATCGACAGAAATAACCTGGAGGGTTTGTTTGTTTGTTTCAACAGTCTTTCTCAGTGCCTCCTATGCCTGTTGAAGTATTTTGAATAGCAAAGGATTTGAGATGACTGCAACTTAATCTAGAAAAATTAGCATAGGGGATTCACTGTTTCAAAACCACTTGACAGTGAAAGGATACATTTTACAAATGCTGGATAATTAAAGTTCCTTCTGTGTTTGTCTGAGTTAAGATGCTGGTATTTGGCATCTTAACAAGATTTTTCCTACAGAAAATACAGGAGACGTGGATTCTCCTGAGTCCGCATAGGTGCACTTAACCTCAGCGGCATTGCCTGGTTTGCACAAGCTGATGGACAAGAGATGCTAATGCCTTGGCTGGCTCTGGTCAGAAAAACGACTCGGTAGATGTAGACTGAGGTTCTTTGTGTTGCTCTGATTCTACTTCTCCCCTTTTTGCTTTGCAAATGAAAAAGCTTTCTAGCTGCCAGCCTTGCAAATTCACCTTGGGATCTGTAAGTCAGACTCTGTTCTCTCCTGCTTATTTATAATCAATAGTAACTGTGACTCAGCTCTGGTAGTCATGGTGCAGTTGAATACGGAAAGTGGGGTTGCCATTTTTAGTTTTCTTCCCCTCCCCCTCTTCTTTTTTTTTTTCCTTTTTTCTTTTAAACTTTCAAATCATCATCCACCTTTGTTTGAAAGAATGAAATAGACTTTATTCATACATGCTTGGCTGCTCTTCCTCTCTAGTAACATGGGAGGAAACAGTCTGCTGTTCAAATTATCTCATCCCAGATGGCTGCGCAGCCGGAGTGTGGAGAGACTTAAAAGGTAAACCCAGCAGATGGTGAACTTCTGAAACGCAAAGTAATGCGCCTGCTAAATCAAAAGTTTAAAATATTTGAAATCTGTTTGTTTTAAAGTAGTAGACTGTTGCAGACAGGTCATCTGTGAAGTACAATGGCAGTTTTAAGCATAGTCCAAATAAACTCAAGCTTTATAGCTGTATCATGGGCTAGGTAATCTACAAAAAGAACATGACAAGCAAGTAGCTAGCCTTAAGAGTTTAGTCCTGACCTCCTAGTGATCTCTAATGGATAACGTTTCAGAAGACAGACCAGTATGTGGAGATCTAATCTGCATCAGTCTTGGTTGGTGTTTGAATGCTGGTGGTGCTTCTGATACAATTTGTGTATCCTGATTTGGAGTAAATGTGGGTGCCCGACTCTTCCTGAGGGTAAGTGTGAATCCTAAACACGCTGCTTAGACTTGGAGCGCAGCATTTGTTGTGCTAAAGTGTTGGGGCTATTACAAATATGGTACATACAAGACTTAATTTTGCAGGGCTTGGTATGCTGACCATCTACCATGTTGGTTTTCATCCTGATGGCAAAAGAAGCTACATTTCACTGCTGGCGGTCTTCTGCACTTAAAATGCAGAAGCCTTGGCAGGCTGTTGGCTGAAACCTGTTCCCTGTTTTGATATTTATCAAGAAAAAATGATCCATGTTTGATGTAGGCTTGTATTTAGTAAAACACACTTCACTGTATTGATTGGTAGTAATTCTTAACCTAAAAAAGGTAAGTTGTCTTGCACATGTGCTGTGTGCCATCTTTTGGGTGAGCTGACCTCTACTTTAAAGATTTTTCCATTTTTAGCCAGTCTACATAGTTTCCAGTTATTTCTGTTCATGCTGTTGTTGTGGTAGATGTGTAACACCTAGCTTTATCACACTTTTTCTGCTTAAGGTTAAAGCGCGTTATCAGGAGTGTTCTTCAGGCCCTAAAAAACCCCAAACTGCTAGCTTTGTTATGTTGGTTTTATTGGCAAATATACCAAGCTCACTGTCCTTCTTGATGTCCTTTTGACTTTCAACCAGCAAACTTTTCATGCTGAGGTGTAGGTCCTCATGACCTCAGTACGCACTCAAGTTTTAAGCTTATGATTGGTTTTGTTTGAGTCAGAGCATGAGGCAGGAAAGAAAAGTGGTGCTGTTTTGTCTGGGATACTGGAAACTTCAAAATAAGATGTTTTACATGAGGAGAAAACAAATTTAAGTTGACATACCAACGTAGGAAGGACATAGATCTGTTGGAATGAGCCCAGAGGAGGGCCACAAAGATGATCAGAGGGCTGGAACACCTTTCCTGTGAGGACAGACTGAGAGAGTTGGGGTTGTTCAGCCTGGAGAAGAGAAGGCTCCGGGGAGACCTTATAGCGGCCTTCCAGTACTTAAAGGGGGCCTGCAGGAAAGAGGGGAAGGGACTCTCTATCAGGGAGCGTAGCAATAGGATGAGAGGTAACAGTTTTAAACGAAAGAGGGTAGATTTAGATTAGATAGTAGAAAGAAATTCTTTATTCTGAGGGTGGTGAGACAGTGGAACAGGTTGTCCAGAGAAGTTGTGGAAGCTCCATCCCTGGCAGTGTTCAAGGCCAGGCTGGATGGGGCTTTGAGCAACCTGGTCTAGTGGTGGAGGTGTCCCTGCCCATGGCAGGGGGGTTGGAACTAGATGGTCTTTAAGGTCCCTTCCAACTCAAACCGTTCTATGATTCTATGATATTTTCTGCCAATTACCTACTATACTAACATTGCCTTAAATGAAACATACTATATGAGAATAGGTTTGCAGTGCAAAATGAAAAAAAAAGTCTTTTAGGTTTAAGTTGACCACCCAGCGTTAACTGGATTAGACTAAAATAGCAAGGGAGCAGATGAGCTGGAACTGCTAACCCAAGTTAAAGTTTGAGGGAACTTTGAGGCTGACTGCTGCTCATGTCAGCAGTTCTCGTATTAACAGCCCTGGGTTAGANCCCCCCCCCCTCGGATTTGTGTCTTTCCCAGTTCTTGCAAAGAGTTGGCCTATTCATGCAAATGCACTGGTTCCTTGGGGAAATTTTTGATTTCTGGAAATTTTTATTCCATGTTCTCAGAAATGCCTCAGCTCTTCCATGCTGTGTTTGCAGTTCAGCACTTCCCAGTTACTTGTGTCCTTTGGTCTGAAATCTCTTCCACCATCCCACCAATCCTCTTCTGAAATCATTATTTACGCTAGTTGTGGTCAGAAATAACTCCTCCTTCATACTGTGGGCCATGACTACCATGGAGTTGCTCGGTGGGATGAGATGAATGTGGGGCCCAACCACTTCCACACTGAGGGGAAGGGTGAGGCTGGAGCAGGGCAGAGAGGGTACTGCAGAAACCCCATAAGAGACAATGATGAAATAACCTGTTCCCAGTGGAGGCTTCTTCCTAGTCACTGCCAAGAAGCTGGCCTGTTTTTCTGAGGTCTTCTGCTGTTACTGAAATATGTATGTTACCCTGCCTAGAATGATTTGATTATTTTAATGGTGTGAATGTAGTACCTTTAACAATCTTACGTGTACTAGGGCAGCTCGTGCTGCTGAGTTCTTTGGGTCTTGACCATGTTGCCATTTTTAACCCGGCTGCTGCTCAGTTTTGCTGGGAGATGTTCCTACCTCTTGTTTAGGAGAAGGTATGTGAATTCCTGTTTTGTCTACTGGTATGGCCAAAGCTTCTGATGCTGTTCCTCAATACCCCTTTCCCAAGCAGTCCGTGCCTCACTAGTAACTTGGAATTGTATGCCTCATGTTTCCATCACGGTTCTCCAAATACTTTATACTGTGCATAAGAGAGAGCTTGATGAGAGCAGAACGCGCTGTTCTTAAGCAAGGGTAGGCCATTGATTTTTATATAATGGCATTATGGTTTTAGGCTGTATAAAAACTTGGTGGAAAATAACAATGTTTTGTTTGCTTTTTTTGACAGCTTCTAATAGCAGTTCAGTGAGACCTCCAGCAATGTATTTAGTATTCAAATTATTCTGTTCACTGTGCGTAGTGTCAACATATAATTGTGGTGGGGGCAGGCTAATGAAAGAGTAGAGGTAAATCCAGCCCACGCTTCTCAGGGAGAAGGTACTGTAGTGCCTCCAGTCACATATCTGTCAATGACTTACATTAACATCACTGCAGTCCCTTTTGCTAAGTGAGAAGGGGTAACGCAGAACCAAAACTGCAGGGCTGTTTATAAGTGGTCCACCTGTTTTAGCCTTTAGATATCCCAAAGAAAGTAGGTCAGGATCGAAGTTTTATTTACTGATTGGAAAAAAAATATGGGGATTTTGGCAACTTAGTACTGTCTCACAGTAAAAAGTGGCATCATCTCAGCTAGAAGTACTTATGTTGGCTATGCTGGTGTATTCGTGTTTCAGCAAGTGCAAAATAGATGCGATGCTGCTCAAAGCTGAAGTCAATACAGCTCCCTGGACGTCCTTGTTTAAAGCGCATTAAGCAGAGTTCACCAAGAGTGCATGTTCTTGTACTTGGCCCACTGTGGTTTTTTGCATGTTTGCAGCAGAATTTCCATAATTACATGAGTGCAGGGAAGAGGTTTGAAGGCTTTCTGTCCCTTTGGAGAGATTTTGTGTGCACAAAAATGCCCTCAAGAAGATGAGGTAGGTAAATGCTATGCAATTTGGGAGGTTCGTCTGTCAGCAGAGCAACCTTCCAACATGACAAAAGAAAGGGAAAGGTACAGTGGCTTCTGCAGTTTGCCATACATAAAAGCAATCATTATGTCAAAGTTCTCAAGTCTGGTAGCTTGAGAGCAAGCTGGGCTTCATCCCACAGTCCCAGCATATAAGGAACAGGTATGTTTTCTCTCATATTCCTGAAGGAGCAGGGCAATTTAAACAGGTCTGTTCTCTCCCTTGCTGTTTTCAGTCTCTCTGCTTTTGTGTGGCTACCTCAGAAGTGAACTTGAGCCCTTCTGTTATGTGGCTTCTTTCATCTTGCTGCTAACAGTGAAAAGTGACACTGTGCCACCCTGTGTCTGGTAGGAAAAAGTCACCTCATCTAAAATATCTTTAGAACAGGGAAGGCTGGCAGGAATATAAAGAAAAATAGTCAAAGATTGTGACAATAAACTAATTTTAATTTAAGACAACTTAGTTTGCTGGTTCCCCTCTATTTGGGTGCACAGGTTATCGTACTCCTCTGGATTGACTGAGTACTGTGAAAGAACTTCTAGAAATTCTTCAAGTGGGCAGAGACCGGCTCTACATCCTTTCACCAGTTGTTCCTGTAACGGCAAAGAGACAAAATGACAGATCTCATGCATTGCCAAAGCCCATAGATATGCTCTAGGTGTCTTACCCTGCTATCTGGCTTGATAGCGTGCTCAGAACAAGTCTTGTTTCACAGCTTTACATGCATGCATGGCAAAACCAAAAGCCCAAGGTTTATAAGGTGGACTTCCCCTGGGATCTTACCTCTCCACGGTAAGACATGCGAACAAACCACTCTTTGGACTGCTGGTGCTGATACAGTTCCAGGATCAGATCTGCAGCATAAGGTGGCCACTTGTGATCAAAGGTGCCCAGTGCCACCAGGAGAGCAGTAAGGGTAATGTCATGAGAAGCATAGAGAATGAGCTTTCTGATAAAAAAGAAAGGGAGAAAAAGAAAAACAAAACCAAACCTAAAATGTAAGCTGTGTTCTTCCATGGATAGCCAGATACTCATGCTACAATAGGGCATCCAAGGCTAAGGGCTAGTGTCTTGATTACACAAATAGCATGCTGCACATACAATCTACCTCAGAAAAAGCAAATATGGCACTCATGCTTTTCCTAGCAGATAAGCACTCATTCTCCTTACCCACGCATTCAACATCTTTCTGAACTAGCTTTTCACACTGACAGCAAGTCAGGATTTATAACGATTAGAGTAAGAGATCTGTCCTGTACCTGGCCTTTTCAGCTGGAGATGAGGGATCTACTGCTTCCGTAATGTTCTTCTGTAAGGTATAGAAAAGACGACCAACATTCATCTGAAGAACTTCTCTATAAAAGAAGCAGAAATAAATCTACTAGGTTTTAAACTTTTGCATTAAATAATTTCAAAGGAACACCTGGGAACCTGCTTTTCTTTTACAAATCAGTAACATGTACTGAGTGTTGCTAAGAACTATTAAATGCAATTCCAATGGTTACTTATTTCAACAGTTGCAGTCACCACAGAGATTCTGCTGTGATTGCACCTTGGCAGTGGAGAGGTGTTAACAGTCTCATGAGGTGTGGCACCCATAAAGGGGAACTGAGAAACTCCTTAATGTTCTCTATGCTATTTTGTTTCCGTAGTCATGATTTTTGGATGCATAGTTTTCAGCAAGGAAAGACTACTGTAGTTGACTGCAAAACAGCAACTGAAGTGGTTGGGGTCTTTGGTGGGAAGGGGAGGGTGGGATTCAAGAAGCTGGTGGCTGTATTTAAAAATTAGTTTTTATCACTCTATTGAACAAAGAGAAGATCTTTAGACAACTTCTGGTGTTAAGAAACTCCCTCTACCTAATGAATACATCAGTGGAAATGGAGGATGAGTTGTGACTGTGGCTCTCCTACGTGTTGTGGGAGTGGGGGAAATCATTTTTCAGTATTTGAGATGTCTAATACAAGTTAAAGAAAAGGCTAAGGGAAACTGCCCTAACAGAAAAGGCAGTCCAATACCACCACCTGAGCAGAGCCGGTGAATATGGCAGCTGCAAATGAATCTGAAAGGGAAACGCCTGCTAGGCTAGCAACTCAGCCACCTTTAACAACTGTGGAGGAGGTAATTAACTGCATGTAGTGGCAGATTCTTTTGCAAGTAGTTACATGTGTGCAGGCCCTGGCATCACCTTTTCCACTAGTATCAACAGTTCTCAGCCCAGCTGTGCAGGTGCCATCCTTGGGATAAACTTCCCCGGCTGGAATTTAGATTGTAGATGTGTGTCTGTAAGGGCAGCCTCAGTGCTCAGGCTGGAAGGGTCTCCTGTTCTCTTCTGCTTTTGCCTTTGACACAGGTTCACTTAAACTGTGGCAATTGAGGCATTCACTGCCTACCTCAGTGGCTCACTACTGTTCCTTGGAGACTACTCTCTCCACGACCGTCAGCAAAACAGGACCTAAGCCCACATCTTGGCCTCCTCGCTTTGGACTCCCTTTTTCCTAGCTCATGTTCCTGACTCAAGGCACTGGATTTTACATTGAGATGGCTGAGGCACAAATCTCATGAGGGGGCAGTAGCCTCTGGTGGGGGAATGCAGCAGATCAGAAAGGACTTCTGTTTGCTGCACTAAGCTGGTGTAGCTTATCCACCCTGGGTATATCTAAGACAATCCCTAAGTCTGGAGGGATGGATACAGGCAATCACCTTGAACCGTCTTCCAGAAGAAAAAGCAGTGAGTCAACAGCTCGACGCTCAACTGTCTCCTGAAAGTTCTTCAGCACAGGGCAGCTTGGCAAATTGTGCACCTGGAAGGAGAAGATGCAGCATAACAATAGGGTTTGCCCCTTTCTGAACCCAGCCTGAAAACATATAGAATCATAGAATGGTTTATGTTGGAAGAGACCTTGAAGATGATCTAGTTCCAAGCCCCCTGTCATGGCAGGGACACCTCCCACTAGACCAGGTTGCTCAAAGCCCCATCCAACCTGGCCTTGAACACCTCCAGGGATGGAGCTTCCACAACTTCTCCGGGCAACCTGTTCCAGTGCCTCACCACCCTCAGAATAAAGAATTTCTTCCTAATATCTAATCGAAATCTACCCTCTTCTGGTTTAAAGCCATTACTCCTCCTCTTATTACTAAATGCCTTTGTAAAAAGTTCTTCTCCAGCTTTCTTGTAGGACCCCTTCAGATACTGGAAAGCTGCTATGAGGTCTTCCTGGAGCCTTCTATTCTCCAGGCTGACCAACTCCAGCTCTCTCAGTATGTCTTCATAGGAGAGGTGCTCCACCCCTCTGATCATCTTTGTGGCCCTCCTCTGGGCTCACTCCAACAGGTCCATGTCCTTCTTATGTTGGGTGCCCCAGAGCTGGATGCAGTACTCAGGTGGGCTCTCATGAGAGCAGAAGGGCAGAATCACCTCCCTTGACCTGCTGGCCACACTTCTTTTGATGCAGCCCAGGATATGGTTGGCTTTTTGGGCTGCGAACACACATTGCCAGCTCATGTTGAGCTTCTCCTCAACCACCACCCCCCCCCAAGTCCTTCTCAGGGCTGCTCTCAATCCATTCTTTGCCCAGCCTGTATTTTTTCCATGGGATTGCCCCGGCCAGCGTGCAGCACCTTGCACTTGGCCTTGCTGAACTTCATGAGGTTTGCACCTCTCAAGCCTGTCAAGGTTCCTCGATGGCATCCCTTCTCTCCAGCGTGTCAACGCATGGATGACTGCCCACAGAAAACAGCTGTTCATGTCACAGCATTTGTACTACAGTATTCACATGAGAAGTTCTAGGATGGTTTTAAACATACAGACTTCTCTGTGTACCAAAAGGATGGATGTTTGTTCTTGAGGATACCTTTCTGTGTGAAGGGAGTGTAATGCCTTGAGCTATTCAGCCAACAGCCAGATTAATTACTATTAGCTCCAGCAAAAAAGAGATACTAAGTGGGACAGAAATATGCCCAGCTCCCTTCCACTAGCAGAAGCAATCTGGCTCATGGGCAGCATGCTGGAACCAGGATTAAGGTGACTGTTAGGTGGTGACTACCAGAAAAGAAAAAGCACTTTGTAATGGGCTAAGCAAGGCCCAACTACTCTCTTAGCTCTACTTCATTACACTTGAAAGAGATACTGGATTTCAAGGTAAGAACATAAATACTGGAGATGAGTCTTCATCCATCCTGGAGCAAGGTTGACTTCACGTCTTGCTTTTTAAAAAGGCCATGCTATTTCTATAAATTTTCCAGATTGCATAGAAAGGTACTGGGGTACCCACTGGTGTCAGTGGGTGTTGGCACTCCATGGTTTCCTCCATATGTGTGGTAAAGGGATATTTCTTTCTGTGACAGTGCAATGGAAATGCTCAACTCACCTGCTCAGCAAAAATGTTATCAAGGAGGAGAAAAAAATCGACAGACTTAACACCATCAATACCCATCTTCTCCTTAATTGTTTTCAAGTCATCAGAGATACCTGGCTGTTGCAGAGCATTCTTCAACTTATGCCTGTCAGGGAATTAAGAAAACAAAATGAAACAAAAACTTTTCACACATCAGACTCCCTATTTTTCAGGTTTTGTGACCCCAGCCCAGTGGAATTGTCTCACATCAGTGAGGGGTAGAAGAGACGCACCACAGGACACTGAGGGATTCTTGATGTTGGGAGTCCAAGTTGCAGAGTGGACAGACACTGTGTCTGGATGTCAAGGATCAGAGCTGGCTATCTGCTCTCAAAGAGGCGGGGGAAAAAATTAAGATGAGATGTGAACACCTCAGAAGTGGTTCCCATAAGCAAGGGCTGTGTATCAGTTAACAGATCTGGTCATACTGGAACAGTACAAGTCTGTGTCTTCAGGGAGTAGCCTTTAACTGCCTCATGAAAGAAGAAAAGGTAGAAGCTTTGAACTGATTGCTGTATGGTGTGGGAAAATGGAAACACCTAGATACTCACTTGTAGCTTAAATTCACCTCTCGCTTTCTTAGAAACCATTTGCCTCCTTATACTGTTTTAAAATTTATTTTTAAAAGTTTAGCTGAGAATATCCATGTTGGCCATGTCCTTCAAGCAAAACGTGTTGCATGGGTTTTGTTTCCTCTGACCCTGATCTGTTGGGGAGGAGATGGGGAAAAGTTTTTTTTAAGTTTGCTTTTTATTTTTTGAGGAACAGCTCTAGTTTCTCTTTGAAATCAAATGCGCTAGAAGTTCCGGCATAGGTAGCCTTTAAGCTGAGGCAGTGCTTCTTACTGCAGGTTAAAAAATCCACCTTGACGTGGTCACAAAACGTGCTCAGTTGGTGGGCTGCGGGGAGGGAGTGGAAAAGCTTGCAGTTTACTCCCTTTTTGCACAGTTGATGTTACTAGAGGAAGCTGAATGTACTGCTTCTATGGGCCATCACGTTACCACTGTCAAGAGCAACCCTTTGCCTGCAGAGTCAAGCATTATATGAGCTTTTGCAAGTGAATTCTGTTAACTCTTGAATTTTGGACAAAAATATGCTAATATGGACAAAAATATGCTAAACTAATATATTTGCCCCTCTTGTTCAGTTTCCACCTCATGCCCAACCTGGCACAGGCATTTCGAGTGCTTGACTCTGCAAACATGAGTGTTCTTTTTGTGTAGGATGTTCATTATTTTACTTCGTTAGTCTTTGTTAAACATGTCAAAGCTGAGCATATTTCAGTGTCTTCAAGGTATAAGTGTGACAGGAATGCTTTAATAACCCCCAAACCAGAAGCTGAATATAAAAAGGAGGCCCAATATGTACACGCTTGAGAGGCTTATTAAGGGATGCAGGTGACATTAATTCTGCCCTGTAGCAATGCCACAGAAAAGCTGTACATTAGCTAGTAATAAGTGTTTGCTAGATAGAGACTAAATTAAATTGGTCTTTCAAGAAAAAGTCTACATATATGTATTTTTTTTTCCTCCTGGTTCCACTGCTTCAAATATGACTCCACTCACCGAGTATTTTATACAACTAGCTAACCATTCCCAAAGAACAGTAAGTGGCAGGGGAAGAAATTGGGAAATGGGAAGAAAACATGCTGTTTTAAATTACTACTGCTGAAATGAAACAGCAGTGAAATCATATGGAGAGGTATGGTTGGCAATTACCTGCTCAAGCATTTCAGGCGCTGGCAGTTGTTGTAATTGGGGTAGAGGATGTCAGAGCTTGCTTCATCAGTGACAATGACAACAGATCCTGTGGAATGAGAGGGAAGCTTCTGTGATCACTAGTGCATCTGGGTGTCTTTAGAGTGCTTTAATCACCCCCACAGTCTTTATCCTCCAGTCCATTGTTGTCAACTAGCAATTCCCCCTGAGCCATCACCTGCAAGACAAGCCACTGTGCTTGTTTCTGTGCGCACACAGCATTTAATTCCACAGGGCTGTCTGCTGTGTGCCTTGTAAAGCTTTCAGTTGTGCGTTCGTTTCTCCTAGTGTTTGTTTGTGACAAAATTTGGTTTCTGTGTCATGAAGAGTAAGGAGCTCTGGCAAGTCACTCTTGCTATTTGTTTCTGGAACTGAACACAGAGGGAGCAGAAGCGAGATCTTCAAAACCCAGAGCATACTTCTAGGACATACAAGTAGTTATCAGATAGATTCTGATGTATCAGATAGATATAGCTGAAAGTTACTCCAGATACTGAACTTGTAAAGGATCTTGGTACTCCTATGGCCGAGATACTTGGGTTTCTCTGAGAAACTTTTTTCAGATGTGCGTCTCGTGAACACTGGATCTGAAACCTTTTGCCCTCTTGATTCTGAAGCGGGTTAATGCTAACCTCCTCCATAGGTCTGAAATTGAAGCATTCTTGGCAACAGATCCAAGCTGAGCATCAGCAGAAAGCTACACAAAGAGAGGGAGCAAGTGACAAGTCGAGAACATATAGAACCAGGAGGGTATGGGGAAGAGGGCCAGGAGCGAAGAATTGGGGAAGAAATAACAACCAGAAGCCAGAGTGAGTTAGGATGTGCAAGATATGTGCATCTAGGGAAGACTGAGAAAGGAAAGGCACTGGTCAGAAGCCTCCCCAACCTTCTTTCTGCTGTTGGTACAGCCCAGCTAGCAGGCACCGTGTGGACTCCAGATTCCGGAAAATATTAGTGGAACGGATGCTGAAAGAAAGAAAGGAGTTTGTGAGGTAGCGCTTTCTCCTTCATGTGGACGCAGCTGCAGCTGGGAAGGACTTGCTGGAACTGAGGGTTCTGCTTTCACTGTGGCTTTGGAAACCTGTGGTGGGGTTCATCTAGCCTTGCTGTACCTATCTTAAAAAAAAAATAAGACTCCTATATCTGAACTGCCCTTTTTAAATTCCCTTCAGAGACAGTGAAGATAATAAATTGGTACTTCTCTGGTGTGATTTTTATCTCGTCCTAAACCAGACACTCCCAGCATTACTGACGTGAGCAGCAGGGATGTGCTTTGTGTCACTGAACTTTAGCTATGTAATCTACAGTGAGTTAAATTGTGCTCCAGAAATACCTGTTTCTCTTCACTCACTATAGAGATGCAGAAAACCACTGTGAATGTCTAAAAGTAGGGTGAGATCAATCTGGCCCTGATGTCCCTCTAAGGACTGCTGGGAAATTGGATGCTTTGTGTCATGAGCAAGTTCTAGTACCGGGCGCTCCAGGCCAAGCAAAGATGAAGGCCCAGGGGCCAGCCAGTCTGCTGTATGGTGGAGAAGTGTATGCTGGTCAGAAAGTTTCCCTAGCACAGGGCTACTTGTTAGGCGGGAGGAAGCAAGGGAAGGTCCAGAGGGGAAATGAGACTCACAAGACCTCAGCAGGCTTAAGCGTTGGTGAGAGAAAGTTGGCTTCTTCCACATAGGTTCTCCTCAGCCTTTCCCCCAGGGCAAACATCTGCTGCATCCCTACTGTTGTCAGCTGTCCTGCAATTGCACCACCCTACGTGCAAAGAAAAGGAAGGATCTCCAGTGGAATATGGAAATCAACAAGTCTACAGAGGGAACATGAAACCACCATGAAAGCCTCACCTTGAATGTGGTCTTTTTGTGTTGCTCCTCATAGGGCGAGGGAGGTTGAGGCCCTCCATTTAGGTCAGTCACCACGTAATCAAACTTAGTCTGAGCAGGTACATCTAAAAGACTGGTGTGCCATTCCACCTGTTTAGAAACAAACAAACATCAGTGCTTCCGTGGAAAATGAGGACTTTCAAGACCATTAAACCAATGCTGGGCTGTTACTGTGTGCTGCCCTGCCAATAACACAACGCAGACCCAGACAGAACCGATCTCTTCGTACAGCATGTACACAAATGACAGCAGTGCTGCAGCATGGATTTGCTGACCTGCTGCACGTCGCGTACAGATGGTGCGTGTGAAACGCAGTACTTGCTTTCCTCCCCTTTACAGGAGACGAATCTGTAGGAAATTGCTATTGCTGCTCTTTGTTACGCACCGAAAAGCTGCTTTAGCAAACTCCCAGGACTAACACCCGCCAGCTCAAGAGGCTGCTGCGTGGGAGGCCATGGGCAGACAGAGCAATCCCAATGGCGCCGAGGCAAGTTATCGCACGTTGCCCGCTACCTGTTGTACGGGGAAACGGCTCGGCGCTGGCCGGTATAAAGAGCGAGGTCCTCGCATTATCCTTGATAACTGGTGTTATCTCCGCTGCCGCCCTGGGAGGCCCGTCCCAGCGCCCTGCCTCCGAGGGCTGCCTTTCAGCCACAGCGGGGCCTGGTCCCTCCGCCATCGCCCCACGTCCCACTGGGGCCGTGCTACCGCCGTTCCACTTAAACTCCCCGATTCCCACGTTTTTTTCCCCAAATTTACTCTGGAAAGGGTGGGCGAGGGCGAGGGCAGGTGTGTGGTAAAAACCCCATTTTCGGGCTGATGGAAGCAAGGCAGCAGCGGGCACCCCGCCGGCCCGGGCTGAGAGCCGCAGCCGCAGCCCCGCGCCCGTCCCGTCCCGTCCCGTCCCGTCCTCACCGGCGCTGCCCCCGGGAGAGGCCGCAGCGGGGTACGCGCCCCGTGCCGGAACACCACCTGCACCAGCTTCAGCTCCAGGCCCCGCCGCTCCCCGCCGCCGTCCTGGGCGGCAGCCGCCGCTGCCCGCCGCCGCTGGCCCCACAGGGCCAGGCCGCCCAGGAGGCTCAGCCGCGTCCCCCAGCCCATGGCGGCGGCGCTGTCACTGCCGGCACTCGGCGGCGCGAGGGCCGACGGGAAGCGGAGTCCCCCCGCGGCCTCCCATGAAGGGCGGCGCGCCGGCGGCGGACTACAGCTCCCAGCGGGCACCGCGCTGCGNCTGGTCCTGGAGCGGGGCGGCGGCGCTGGGCCCCTGCAGCCTTCCTGCCTCTTCTCTCTCTATATTTTGTCTTTCCATATGGAGGCGGCCGGGCGGGCGGTCCCTGCGGGCTAACCCCCAGGGTGCGCGCCTGCGGCTTCCCGGGAGGGAGAAGTCTGTACAGACTCATAGAAGGGTTTGGGTTGGAAGGGACCCGTGAAGGCAGTGATCCTGATCTCCACCTGGATCAGGTTGCTCAGAGCCCGCTCAAGCCTGACCTTGAATGTTTCCGAGGATGGGCCATCTACCACCTCTCTGGGCAGCCTGTTTCTTCCTTGTACCTAGTCTAAATCTACCCTCTTTTATTTTAAAGCCGTTACCCCTTGTCCTGTTGCAACAGGCCTTGCTAAAAAGTTGGTCCCTGTCTTTCCTGTAGGCCCCTTTTAGGTGCTGGAAGGCCGCCAAAAGGTTTTCCCGGAGCGTTCTCCAGGCTGAACAACCCCAACTCTCTCAGCCTGTCTTCACAGGAGAGGTGTTCCAGCCCTCAGATCATCTTCGCGGCCCTCCTCTGGGCTCACTCCAACAGGTTCATGTCTTTCTTGTGCTGAGGACTCCAGAGCTGGATGCAGTATTCCAGAGCAGAGTAGAGGGGCAGAATCACCTCCCTCGACCAGCTGGCCACACTGCTTTTGATGCAGCCCAGGATGTGGCTGGCTTTCTGGGCTGTGAAGAAACCTTCTGCAGTTATATTTTCCTCTAGCTTCTCCCTCTGAAGGCACATTCGGCCACCGGAGTGGTGTGTTTCAGTGGAAGAGCCTGCGCTGGTGCTTATCAGTGCATTGAATTTAGTAGAGAAGGAAGAGCCTGTGAGGAGGGAGAGGGTCCCTGGGTTCCTCCCCATCTGGCTGCTTGCACCCTCCTGTTAGCAGCCATTGATTAGGAAGGAAACTTTGGGGAGGGGATGATGCTGCATTCATCTCAAGTCACCTGTATGCAGCGCTTTGGCCTTTTAATCTGCCTGTGTGGATGTTGCATGAGCAGCAGGAGAATTTTTCCTCCCATTCATATCTTAATGGCAACATTTTGCTGACAGAGAGAACAGCTTCTTACCCCTGTAGCTTGTTTCTGTCCCCACCTGTACTCGGTCACCCCGTTAATCTCACCAGCAAAGGTTTGCAGTTGGTGCTAACGGTGGTGCTGGCGTTTTGGTGGTGGTTGTTTAAAATGAGGGCTTTTTCCACTGCGAGTTTGCTAAACAAAGTCTTTTTTAGTTTGGATGCTGAGGTGCGGGCAGCCCAGGAAGGGAGCAGTGGGCCTTGACCTAGTCTTGTCTGGCCTCTCTATTCCTGCCACGGCTTTGGGAACTGACACAACGCTGGCATTGCCAGGGCTGGAGATGAGCTGCAGCCGTGAGGCGGATGAAGGCATGGCCCCACCACGTAGGTAGCCTGATGTCTCCTGGAGGGGTTCAGGGTTGTTTGTAACATTGGAGCTGCCTCTTGGCATCCTCTGGCAGCTCTTGGTGAAGCCATCCCAGGGTGAATATGAATCTAGTGCCTGGAGGTGCACATTCTAGTCCTCGTTTCTTCAAACCATTGCTTCTCCTTTCCTGGCAATGATGTGAGGGACCAGTGAATCTGTAAAAATTAACTCTTAAATGCTATTTAGCATCTTTTTAGCATGGGGGCTAATAACTTTGATATACGTGAAAGCTAGAGAGCTGTGCATTCATAAAGCCTTTCTTGGACATTATAAAGCAATTGACAGGTTCCTGACTCCTTGGTTCCTGTGAACCTCCTGGTTCAAGACTTGGTGGTGATGTCACTCTTGCATAAGTAGTATTTTTGCCAGGGAATAAGCAGTTTGCTTTTTCCGTAGAACGCATCTGCTTGACTTACATTTATTAGGGATTCCTGTGTTCCCCCTTGCCAGCCATCCTGCCTCTGTCTGTATGTCATAAGCCCCAGTATCCTTTTTCTTGCAGGCTTGTGTCTCTACTTTACCCAGGACCTCTTTTATCCTCCCCCTTTCTTCCCACTTGTGCTGATGGTTCTTGGTACCCTCCTTTCCCTTGTTACCCTTGTCCTCTCTGTCTCACCCCTATTTGTCTTTACTCTTTCAGAGTGCCAACACTTTAAAACTCTCCAAGGAAATCAGGGAAAGTTTTACAGAAATTTGGGGTGTTGACAGAAGCTATCAGTTATTTTACTGTCTGTTTTACTGTTCTTTAATTTGCCCATAAACAATTGCAGACCTGACTACACTGTATTCACTATTTCCCTCTTTCTGATTTTCCCATTTGGAAGCAGGTACTGTCTGTTGGGGGCTGGAGCAGTCCCTGAAACACTGGAACTGGTGGACAGTGGTCTTTGAAAGGTAGCACACCAGAAAAATGCCATGGAGACTGGGCCAAAGAGGGTGTCTACAGTAAATGAGGCTTCCAGGAATGCTACTGTGTGGAGGTTGCTGCAGTGAAGTGTTGGTGTCTCTGGGGCCTCATGAAGTGCCTACAGTTCATTACAAGGGTAGAAGAGTCCCATCTGTGCTCCCTTGCTGCCCTAGTCCAGAGCATCCCTTCTTCTGGGGAGGGTCTTGCCTCTGTTTCTAAGAATTTGATTTTCTGCGTGTTCTGAAATGTGCAGGTCTGTTGCCTGCCTGGACTCTGATCTTTCTGGTATCTGTGTGCTTCCTGTGCTTTTCCTTTGGTCTCTTGCCAATGGCATGCCCTGGGTGACACAGAAGGTGAACGTCAGAAAGCCATACCTGACACTTTAACACTAGGGCTGACATCATGGTTGCTGGCCTGGCATCAGCAGCCCTCTGCACCTTTGCTTGGCCCCCACTGAATTCAAAAGCTCAGCACCTACAGCAGGTGCTGGCAGCCTGTAGGCTGCCTGTGCTGTCTGGGGCCAGTGAGGATGAGAAGACACAGTGTTCCTGTCCCCAGTGTACCCACCTGTCCCATCTACCTCTCCCTGGCTCCCAGCTGTCAGAGAATCATAGAATCATAGAATGGTTTGAGTTGGAAGCGACCTCAAAGATCATCAATTTCCAAACCCCTGCCATGGGCAGGGACACCTTCCACTAGACCAGGTTGCTCAATGCCTCATCCAGCCTGGTCTTGAACACTTTTTTTCTGCTGCAGGCAATTAAAGCAATCCTGAAAAGACAGACAAGTTTGCTTCCCATGAGGTGGCCCCCGAAAGAAAGAGGAGCCGTGTGTGGATACATGTGGCACAGGTGCCAAGCTGATATCAGGCTGGGAAAGCAGCTCAGCGCAGGCTGAATGAGCGTGCCTGTAAACGTCCAACTTGGCAGACCCAGGATCTCCTGCTCCCAGGGGGGACCCACTGGAAATTCATCTATGACCCCTGTCACCAGAGCGTCTCAGTGCTTGCCAGACTTTAAAGGCAAGTATCCTCAAAACTTCTGGAGTACAAATACCACTTACAGATAGAAATCTGCGGCAAAGACAGCTGAATAATTTGCGTTGTGTTAGGAGGAAGACCTGGGCGTAGAAACCAAGTCCCTAGAGTGTCAATTCTGAGGATGCCTTTATCTGTCCCTTAGGAGCAGTACCCAGCATTGATCCAAGCAGAGCTCACAGGACCTCTGGTTGGAGGGGTGGTGTCAGGAGGCACCAGGGGAGTCATAGGCAATTGGTGCATGCAGGGAGCAGGACAAGGGTGAAGGAGCAATAGGAGACAGAGGATGGTGACCTGCACAAAGGCCAGAGGGAGGAGCTGCTGCAGGTGGTGAGAGGTTGGCACAGCCATCAGGATGTGTGGATGGGGGAATTTGGTGGCCTCCTCCTGCCTCTCAGAGCAGTGCTGTTCTGAAAGGGTTACCTCAGTTTTCGGTGCTTAGAGCACGTGAAACACAGAGGCATGGCCAGAGCAGAGAGAGAAGGAAAAAATACTTCAGAAGCCAAGAAAATAACAAATGGAGGAATCAAGCCTAAATCTTGGGTTGTGGGAGGCTGAGGGGGGCAAGGATGCTGGGGGGAGAAGGAATAGGAAAATGTCATTAAGGGGAGGTAGGGAAGGAGGAAGAGAGCGAGAGGTGATGTGATATAAATGAGTGGAGGTGGAACAAGGAAAGAGGCTTACAGTGAATTTATTTGAATTTCCATTCAAATCTTACCCTGGAAGAAAACCCCAGTTCATATGAAATTGTGAAGACTGGGACTGCAGGGTCCCTCCTGGGGGGACTTGGCTGCTGCCAAGCAGCATTACTGTTGAGATATATTTTAGAATATACCATGCCACAGCAGGTGCATGCAATTAGAGGAGAGGTCTCCAAAATAGCAGGCGGCTGTCAATTTTTTAGCAAATGGTGTTGCCCTTTTTTTTTTTCTTTGCCCAACTGTGTAGAAATTTATTCTAAGATGCATCATCTTTACAGAAACGTTTTCAAACGACCCGTTATTTTTACCCTTCTGTTGCTTTTTGTGGCCAGACGAGGACCAGGCTATTCCAATGGCCACTGTGGGTGAGCTTTGTTTCACTGGGGGAAGTTAATGAACTCTAATGAACAAGCAAGTTTCAGGAGACCTTCCTTTCTGAAAGCAGAGGGCAGATTTCTTCCTGGCTGGAATTTAACCAAATTACAACAATTATGACCTTTGTAAAGTATTACTATTGCTCTCATTTGCCTTTTTATAGTGTTTCATGAATGTATCACACCTCAGAACACTCCTATATGGTAAGTTTGCATTTACATCCCTATTTTCTACATTGATAAGGTATGCAACCAACTGTCATGATTAGATTTTTGTTCCACAACATGGATTGAAATTAAATAGCTTTTAAAAAATACCCACCAAAGAACAATTTAGCTTGATGAGTTCCAGGGTTTTATTATTTCTTGGATTAGGCAAATGCCTTCTCCCTGAACAAAGGGCTATGGCTGTTGTGGTGTAAATCAGAGTTTTACCATAGAATGTCTCCACAGTAGAGACACAAATAGAATTTGGACACCCCTTTGGTAGGTGTTCCCCCCCTAACTCCCCAAGTGGTAGGGGACAGAAAACAGACTTATATTCCCTTGGCTTCTTTGGTTGCTTCCCCAGTGCTTTTTGCTCAGCAAGGGGAGTGAGCTGGAAATGTTCTCCCACAGCTCGATGCAGCTGCAGCTGCAGCTGTGCTGGGAACCTGGCAGTGATGCTGGCTGCTGGAGGAGGGTGGCATAACCAGGATAGTGCGACGGCCCAAAGTGAGCCACGAGCCGCTCATGCCAACCATGACGTCTCCCTGTGCCAGTCTTGTGGGACACGTGCCTGTTGTGGGGCAGCTCCGTGAACTGCATGGAGCACATGGAATATGTCTTAATGGCTGTGTACTTTGTTTACCAGAATCACTTCTGAGTGGGGTATCTGTGGCTCTGCTCTAGTACAAAGTGTTTTCCTACCCTTCCAAATACCCCTTTGACCTCAAAATGTTCCCATGACTGGCTCTCTAATTGTGTGCAATTAAAGTGCTACTTTTCGCTCTGCTCTCTTGAAGTGACTATGGCTACTGAAATCTCAGGTGCTGTAACTGGCAGGTCTCCACTCTTGTGACATGGGCAAGAATACATGCAGTATTCATGTTCAAAATCACAGGCTGCTTTACTCTGTGGCCAAAAGAGCTTTTGCCATTCCCAGCTGTAGTGCTAACGATGAGGTCTCTGTGTCCTGCAAGGATCGGTGACCACAGTGGCTATTATAAACTAGTCAGTCTGGGCACATAAGCTGTATTGCGTTCACAAAGAGCAGAAATTTATTTATAAATTGTTCAAGTGTGCTGTATTGCTTCCTGTGGAGCTGTATCACTTTTGTCTACTCCACTCTGTCTGTCGTTGTGAACCTTGTAGCCAGCTGCTTTGTGAGCCAGGCGCCTGGGGAAATGGAAGGAATGTTTCCACTCCTAATTTCTGTGATCCTTTGGGGTGGAATTGGCAAAAATAAACTCCAAATCCCACCACAGACCAAGCCCTCCCTGCGAGTCACCATTCATGGTACAGTGTACAGATCTATGCATCTCATCTCCTTTTCTGCATGCTTTCACATCAGCCGTTTCCCTTCCAGCAGTGAAATGGTATGTGTCAATACCTGTAGGTCATAGTTTTATTTCTGAATTCCTGCAGGTTGTGTGGGACAGTCCTGGAAGTCAGCATTGTGGCAGTTAGGGTTGGTATGCTGAGGACATTTTTGGAGATTTTCTTCTGTGGATTTTAGAAACAGGGTATCAGACAGTCAGTTGTTTCGTGTCCCTTTTGCCTGGGACCACATGATTTTCCTTCTCTTTTCCTTTTAAATTACAGGCTTGGGCATTTGGTCATTGTTGGTGTGGCAGTGGGAGAGCTGGAAGCCAGCCGTGTGCTGGGAGACATGCCGATTGTGTGAAGGTTCATCCCCTGCCCTGTAACCTAGCGCAGAAGATGCACTCCCTGCCTTCTGTTTTGCTTTTGTTCAAACTTTGTCATCCTAAACTGGATGATGCCTACAGCCATCTGCTGCATTTGGTAGTCTGCGGCATCATGCCGACTCAATTATGCGCCTCTCTGGGATAACAGCAGGCCAGTTTTCTCTTCAACTTTGAAAGAGTGTTTTTCCCATCCAAATGAAGGCTGAGATAAGTAGGAGCCTCCAGGAGCAAGCTGGATAAGCTGTTCCTAGCCACCTCAGGTGGACTGTCCATGTCTGCATGGTGGAGCTGCCCGGGTGTGGTGGGACAGCTGCCAGTCTTTTACCGCGGCTGAGATGCTGCATCCTGGGGCTCCGTGCTCTGACGTGGCAGCAGATGTGCTCCCCTGTGGCAGCATTTAACCATTTGGCACTTTTAATCTTTAGCATCTCCTTTGGGGTTTTTTGTGAATATATATTGCACCAAGCAGTTTGGGATGATATGAAATGAAAGGAGATGGTGCAAGTGTAAATTACAGTTGCTTTTTTCCAAGCACCAGGGAGAGAAGGGCTATGAAGAGACCACAGCGAGCCTTACAGTGGGCTCCTAGCAAAGTTGTTTTGTTATGCTTTCATACTCACACAGAAGTGACCAAGCAGTAGGATTTATGTGTGTGATACAACCTGTGACCTCAGTCTCCTTCCTGTGGTGGGCTGGGGAGACATAACTGGAATCTGGGGTAAAATGTTACCCTCTTATTTTGCTGCAGGCTTAGGATAAAATTTGTGACTCCAGGACTGCTTCCAGTTTTCTTCTTTGCCTTCCCTGCAGGTGGTGGACCTGATGGGTTTCAACAGGTAGTCATCCAGACTTGCTCTTTGAGTCCTTCTGGGCTGCCCATAGCGCCCTGATCCTTTTTCTCCTTCAGTATATACTCCTCTTTGTTATATGAGGATAGGGGTCAGATCAAGTGTTGGTGAGCTAGAAGAGAGGACATAAACCTCATCTCAGGGACCTGTGCTATTTACATTCAAGACATTTCTGGCTCCACCAGCTGTTCCATGTGCGTTATTTTCAGAAGGGCAATAATCCGCGGGAGGTCAGGAGGGTGGAATTGTGTGAATACATCGGGTGAAGGAGATCAAGACGCTTGGAAGTCCTCAGGCCTTGTCATGACAGCAAGTCAGGATCCCAGATGCTTATGGCTTGCAGACTGGGAGAACTCAAGGAGAGTTCTGAATGTGCTGCTTGTATGGCTAGGAAAGGCTGCTTAGCCCAGCGTTTGTTAGCTTTTTTCTAGAGTCGTTTGTGTTTACACTGCTGGCAGGACCACCTGTTCTTTTTTGAACAATAATATATAAATATGTGTATGTGTGTGTATTGCTGCATTTCTGCGTTTATTTTTAGCCCTTTCTAAAAACCCCCGACAGGTTTGAAAGATGCTGTGGATTGTGAGTGGTGCCTGGCGGCATTGCTCACATTGACGGTTGTCAGAATTTCCATGATAAATCTCTGCTTTGAAAGGCTTATAACTCATCCTTCTATTCTTGGTCCTGCAGCTCTCGTATCCTGGGAAAAACACTCTTTTTTAAAAACTGCATTTTCCCCACAGGTTTGCGAAAATCAGTTTTGTTGGCCTAAACCAGAACTTTTTCAAAGCAGACATTGAGTCTTGTCACTTTTTTTTCCAGTCCCTAATTGCAAATGTGTGGCAGTACTCTTTAATATGTTTCATATGGTCAAATGGAAAAATTATTTTGCATATCAGAATGATGCAGACACTGGATGGTGTAAATCAGTAGGGAGCCAACAGTAATTAGCTCCCTACCACCAGCTATGATGAAGCACAAACCCAGCTGAATTATGGCAGAGGCTGGGCAGTCTCCAGATCTGGTGTGATACCGGTTGCAGAATCATAGGGTGAATGCTCCTTGTATCAAGAACTAGCAGCGAGATGAGATGTACCATGTTTTTTTTACATTCATAAACAAAGGACATGCATATTACTATTACGTGCAATCAGCACGAGAAATCCAGTACAAATCAGCAGCTGATAATTTTAATGAAAAAATACATAATTATTCCTTATTAACTTTATGGTTCATATGTCCGTAGTGTCTTCCATCCATGCAGTGCAAAGCAGCTTACAGTTGTTAATCTGTACCATTGCCCAGTGAAGTCGTACACGCATCGTTGTGATTTCTAGTGCACACCCAGGAGAGAGGGTGTTGTGAGGAGATTAATGATGTGCCCTGGTGATGTGGTGAATCCATGGCAAAACAGAGAACAGCACATAGGAACCTGAGTTGTTCAACAGTGCTGGAAGGACCGAGCTGCACCTCTTCTGAGAGTTTTCACAGTTTTTGAAAGCTGTTGAAATGTTAGCTGCAAATAGTACATTTGTATGCAGATGGTAGGTGCTAATTCAAAACATGAAGGGGATGAACTTGAAACTGGGTCCTGACACACAATGAGGATTGTGGAGGGCGCATTGGGAACTTGAGCTGAATCAAAGTCAGTGTAATTTCACACTCAGCGTTTGGTAGGCCATTCAAACTCGCATTATCTTTTGGCAGATGGGAATAACACTTATTCCCTGCCTCACCAGGAAGGCTGTGAGGTAGTGAAATACATGCAGAAGGCTTTGTATATGCAAGAGCTCAGCTGTTTTTCAAGCTGTATTAGTAGCTGTTTGAATGACAGATATGACCTTTCCTTCAGGTCTTGCCTGACAGCTCTGGACCCTCATGGTTACAAAACCACTGCTATTACAAAATGGAGATAGTCCTGTGTTGATTTTGTGCATGTTGCATGGGTACACACAGAGTGCTGTATCTATGTTTTACTGTAGCTCCAGACGCAAAGTTTAAAACTTTTTATCATGATTTGTCTACTTCTGCAACTGATTTCCCTTTGTTTTTTGGGTGGTTTTTTTTTTTTTTTTTGGTTTTTTTCCCCTGTCCATGTCTTGGCATCTCAGGGTGTTGCATTCCTGTAGGATCTCAGCACCTCCTTAGCAGGCAGCAAGGGCCACTATATTCATTTTCCAGATGGGAATTTCAGGCAAAGAAAGGCTTGGGTGACTTGCCTGTTGTCAGACACAAAACTTGCTGGAGTAGGAACCTGAGAGCGCTCTCCAGAGCTTCAGACTGGTGCCTGAGCTGCTTGTCCAGACTCAGTGTTATCTTTTGTTGCTGTTCTGATCCCATCTGGCTGTCAGCTGTACCAGCCGGTGCTCTGTGGGTATTTATGCTGCTGCCAGTTCTCATGTCTCAATTGGGAGTCATTTAATGCGGGTGACTGAGATTCCTTGAGAGGAAGAATTTGAAGTATCCCAGACAATGGTATGGTTAACATCGGTTTTGTTGTAAGACTCTTTCTTAGTATTTATTTTAAGGATTGTTGACACACAGGAGTTTTTCTAGGGCTTTAGTATCTGTGGTTTCAGCCATGAAAAACGGTCAGAGGCAAAACAGCCTTGGCATTGGAGTTTAATATCCATCCCTTGTAAGAGAATAGAATAAATGGGAAGAGAAACGTATACTTCAGTGATAGTGAGTTCGTAAGAAAGGGACAGCACAATATTTTTCATAATGCATTTGGCATTTCTGAAGAAAGATTCCAGGTAAAACATGACTGCAAGTCAACAGAGTCAACAAATGAATCAGAGAAGGGAATGGGGCATATCTCCCTTAGTAAAAAATTTTATTACGTATTCTCTTACTCTCAATTACCCTAATTTGAAGTGGGGAGATAATGAATATTGCTAAATGGATTGAAACAAACAGCAGCACCATGGACAAAAACTAATTATTATGAACTGCAGTGTATTGACCGCAGTGAAGTTTTCACAGATTTGTTGGTTTTAATGCTGGGGTGACTGGTCTGACTGTCTGCTTACTGTAGGGGAGAGGACCTTAACCAATAATTTCTGATGGGGTCAGTAACTTCTATTAGTACCAGTGCATACCTTTTTAAACCCTATTGCAATAATTAGAAATTACCTCATCCCTGAGAAGCACAGTCTTGTGCTTTCCAATTGTTAATTAAAATAATAGTTCTCATTGTAAGAGTGTTTCTGTTAGAAGAGCAATCCGTTGTGAGAAATTATGTCCCCATTGCACGTACTTGCACATCAGGATTCAAATGCTTCTTACCTTTGTCTTGGTAAGTGAAACAGAGCAAGGCCAGTCTGCGGTGCAGAGATGCTGGGGGTAACATTGGAGCTGGCACTGTGTGCATGTAGGGCGCAGCCAGGCCTGGCCGTTTCTGGGTCTGAGATGGTACAGATGCGTGATGCTGTGATGTGACGTGTGTCTGTATGTGCATTGCAGCCTTGCTGCTGGCTTAGAAATGCACATAGGGGTGGTGGCAGCCCTGATTTGACTTGCGGAGAGGAGCAGTTTGAAAAGGTATAGGCTATTTGTGCCATAGGGAGTAGGCTCTTCACCTTACCCTGGGGTATGCACTGGGAGAGGAAAAGGCCTGAGGCGTCTCAACGTTTGTGCTTCTGAGGATCTCCTCAAGCTCACAGGTCCCTCACTGTGCTGGGAGCTGTGTTGTGCTTGTGTGGTCAGAGATATCCATCAGGAATCAGTGAAGATTGTCCTGAGGTCTCTTTCATTTAACAAATGTCTTTATTGTTGATTTAGAGCTGGGCACTTTAATGAACTTTTCAGGAAGTCCTCAAATTTGGGATTTCTCTGGAAATGCCAGAGACGAAAGGAATCTGGAGAAAGTAGAAATATGGAGAGGAAAGTATAATTGTATCCTTAGAAAATATAAGACCACACTAGGGGGAGAAAATAATCTAAAGCCTAATTTCCAAGGAAAAAAAAAGGTGAGAAAAGAGTTCTCGTGATCTGTAAGGGGAAAATTAACTGAAGAAAAAGCCAGTTTTTTTCAGTGGAATACCAGTTACAAACCACATGTGCTTTTGTGTTGACATGCATGTTATGCAGCGAAGGTGATGGCAATTACTACTATACATGTTTACCAAAGTGCTTTCTTGAATCTGGGTTGAAATGGAAGAAAAGCAAGGTGGGAACTGAACGCGGCTTCACTGGACTATGTGATTTAGCAATGGCTAATTTTAGGCACTTGTTTCTGAAACGTCTTGCCCGTAGCCTGGCACCCATCAAACTGGTTCTGTCAGGAACACTTTTCAACCTCAAACTTTGTTCCCAGGCTGAAGAGCTGGCACAGCATTTACTTAAAAACAAACCCAAGCAAATAGCAGCAAGTTTCTGACCTCAGGCTTGCCTCTCCCTGCTAATCTGATTCCTTTTAAGGATAGGAGCTGGTGGCTAACGTGATTTCTAGTCAAACCCTATGTGTAGCTGAATATGAGTGTGTTGGGTTTTGCTGGGGCTGCCGTTAAAAATGTCATGTCCTCACAGTCCGTATCCAGTTTCTAGAAAAACTGCTCAATATGTCTTTTGCTTTCTTTATTATTGTCATACAGCTGACCATCGCTGTCATGCCTTTTTAAGGTTAGGTTCATGTCCAACACGAACAAGAAAATTTAACTCTCTCGTGGGTCCCTAACAGTTTGTTTCAATCTCTAGCTTGGCCACATCTGTCCTGGCCCTTCCTGTCTAAATTAACCTTACAATAAAGACGAGCTCTGGTGCATGAATAGTGAGTCACAAACCCCAGCTCAGAGTAACCCCTGAACAATTGCCCACTGTGGTCCAGACCTGAGAGACAGAGATGTCCTCTCAAAAAATAAGAGTGGTCTGCGGGAGGCTTGGTCTTGCTCCTAGAAATGCTGCAGTTGGGCTCTTGCCTTGCAGGAGCTTGTCACGGGCCAGCTGAACGGAGTTTGAAATATAGAAATGAAAAAAGAAAAAAGTTCCTAATCCGCTAATAAGATGTAGCCACCTCGAGGGAGGAAAGTGGCTTAATGTAGCAGTCCTACAGGCCTCAGTCCAGAAATAATTTTAAAGGAATACATAAATATTGCAGCTTTTCTGAGTTTTGCTTCCTGGCTTGCTCTGGGGGAATACTTTTTGCTAGCAAATGTGGTACGATTGCTTTTATTCATCCAGAGATCAGTGGTTTTGTATTAGTAGGTAGGCTACGAAGCCCTGCGTGGCAAACTGCATTAGAGGACAGGGGAGCATGTTTTATGCCGGCACCGTAGTGCTTTCGCAGTGTTTTTGCTACTTTCGTGCTTGGGAAGTGTAGGGGCTTGCGAGGGGGTGACAAAACCCTCTGTGCGGGAGCACAAAATGGTGAAAAGCATTCACGTGGAGAAGCTGCTGAAAGACTCGCACCTTCCCATGGGAAATTTGTGAGCAGCCAGGAAAGTGAGGTCTTCTGCGCCCCTTATTCACATACATCCTGCTGTGGGGTTGCTGCATGGGCGTTGAGGATTGCCGAATTCCCAGCCATGTCTCAGGCAATGCCTACGGGCTAGTGGAAGGGAGCTAAAAATGTGTTTGAAGCAACCACTGTTTCCACCAGCAGAATGCCGGTACACCACGGTTCTCTCAGACATTTTATATTACTGATCTAATGCGTACTGTCTTTAAAACGTATTTTGGTGTGTATTTATTGCATGTACTCTCTGGTGGAGGTGCGTTATCTGGTATGTGATTGGCAGGATTGGTTACACAATATTGTTTGTGCTTTCCGGTGGCTGGAGGAATACACAGCTGCCTCTGGGGTGGATATTGGCCCATATGAATTTAAAATTTCGTTTCCATGACTGACATTCGCTTTCTGAGAACTCTGTTGCCCGTCAAACTCAATTGCTCAAATGTCTGTGGGAAACCAGTGGTGGTATGTGAATGTGGTCTCAGCAAATTAATTTTAAAAAATGTAAAGCAATGTTCACTGGAGGAAAAATGAAGCATTTCTGCATTATTTGGCTAGAGCGAGTGTTATAAGTTCATTTGATCCTCTGTCTTTTTCTGTCATCAAATTTTCATTACAATGTTTAATATATACACACACAGAGTATTACAATTCCTGTGGTCCCCAGAAAGATCTTTAATCATCTAGACCGTGTAAGCAACAAACACTTAAGACAAAAGCAAAGGTTTTAATTTTGCACTTCCATCACAAATTTTCCCCTAAAAAGTGTATCTTAAGAAGCTGCCACTTTCCATCTTCATTCTCAGTCCATCTGCACCTCTGCAGCAGCTGGTAGCCTAATTGCCCAAATCTTGTGCTTTATTCACAAATGGGTGCAAAAACTGGCATAAGCCCTGTACAGGATCCTTCCTGTAATCCCTGCTTGGAGGAGGTGCCAAAATTCCTTGGGGCAGTTAGAGGTCTTATTGGGGAAAAAGAAAAGAGGCTGAGTTCTCACCTGACTGCTAAAGGTAAAAGTTGACCGGTCCCTATCCTGGTGTTTCTTACTGCAAACCAGTCTTAATCACAGCTGGAAGCTCCTCATAGTCTGACCAGCTCTTTCAGCTCTGAGAGCTGGATGTGATGTGAACTCAGTATGGAGCTCCACACCCCACATCGTCCAGGTATTGGTTCCCTTCCTCTTTTTAATTTTTTATTTCTCTTTAACAAATTCTAGGTTGATATTATAGCCCTGAACAGGGCTGCTGGGTTTGTTGTTTGGTTGGCTTACTTCTTTATTTATTTTAATGCCATTTGTAAAGACACTGCTGCCATTTTCTATCATCATTTTTGCCACTGGGATATTTTTTATTTTTGTGCAGCTGGTGATAGTTCACCAGGTCGTAAGAAAAGCATCAGACTTCCCTGGGAGCTTTACTGAGCGAAGAAAACCGGTAGTGGGATATGATTGAAACAGTGATACTATATCGTTTCAGCTGCCTCTTGGCTTCAAGCTAGTTCTTGAAGTCATTCTTCCTTGCTTGGATGAGTAGAAAATTGGGTGCCAGCTACTCTTGGGCCCAGAATGAGAGAGATGGTCTGCTGTCTGTACCTTGATGTACCTCCTGCTGAGCCTAGGCTTATAAAGTCCCCCAGGGCATCATTTTGGCCAGAGTGCATTGTCGCTGAGAGCCTCCCGAGGGAGCAGCAGTGGCAGAGGGGTGTCACCTGGGGATAGCAGTTCCCCTTGTGCCTGTCTTCAGCATCCCAGGAGGCAGCAGTGGTGCTGGCAGGAGAGCTGCTGCTCCATGGGTCCTGCTGATGCTGATGGTCAGCAGTGCTCACCACTGCTGCAGGTTGGGCTCTCTGCCACGCTACGCTGACTTTTTCCATTGTGAATTTCTGCATTCTTCATACTTTGGACATTTGCAGTCCAGTCAAGCATGTTCTTGTTCCTGTGAATGCACAGTGCTTTTATTCTTTGCGGTTTGGATCCTTGGCCTCGGTGATATTTTGTGGAAAAGTGATTGAGGGGAGATTGTGTCGCCTGGCGTCTTTTTACCTGTTCCCTTTTAAGTCTTAAATATTATCAGCTTTGAGTTTTCTTGAGTGTTGCCCTGCTCACATATTCTGAAAGAGGAAATAATTTGCTCAACCCATGTGCTCTGGATCAGCCATTACTTTTAAGTATTTCTCTCAGTTTCTCCCTCATTTATCTCTCAGCCTGCTCAGCTGTCCCACTGTGCTGTTTGGAGAGAGGAGAGGGATTACAGGCATGACCTTGTCTCGATTCATTACTTTGTTAGTTTTGGCATTCTATGTATTTTTAAATATAGCTTTTCCTTTTATAGGATTAAGTATTTCTGTTTTAAGAGCTTGGTGAAACGCATGTTTCCCTGTTCTCCTATCTGAGGCTGGGCAGCTGATCAGCACAAGGCTGTAGACCAGAACTGGCTCCTGGCTCCTTCAGATACCAGTTAGAGGAGGCGATGCTGAAATGGTTTGAGGTGTGCTGACCAAGGAGACAGCTGGGGATAGTATTTCTGTTAAATGTTGGTTCCAGCTCTCACTGGAGAATTATGTTTTGAGAGCCTGAGTGGACCCCAGCAGGTACAACTCTGGAGAAAAGAGGGACGAGAGCAGAATGAAAAGTTCTCACGTGTTTCCCACCCCCACCTTGGAGCATTGTCTTTGTAATTCTGCCTTTTAAAGATTGAGTGCCTATCCAAGGGCTGAATTTAATATATAATGTTGATTTAGGTCACAACTATAAGATTGTCCATCCATCCATCTAGTACAAAGCAATAAATACAAAATCTCTCTGAAATGACAGGCCAGCCTCTCTGCTCACTGGCTGAAGTAAACGTGCTCCTATCATGGTGTGACAGCCTGGCCGGCCTTGACAGTGGATTCCAAGAATCACAAGTTTATGGTCTGTCAGCCAGTGCAAACATCCATCCATCAAGTATTCCCCACTTGTTATACCTAGAAGACAGAACCAGGGAGGCATTAAGAAATGAGTGGCAGAGAGAGATTATCTGCTTTGATGCATTTATTCTCTAGGCTGGAAGACAGAGAGCTGGGATGGTGGTACTCCTGTGGTCTCAGAGACCAACAAAACACCACCTGTGAACATGTGGATTGTAGAGGTCTGAAATAGCATAGGGGAGATCCTTATCCTCATTTTTCAGCTGTGCCTTGTTCTGCAGCAGAGACGCAACCCTTCTGAGTGCCTGTAGCACAGAGGTTTTAAGGTTTGGGCTCTTGCTTATTATTATACAAGAATAGTTTATTAAACAAAGCTTGGGTTAGTGCTTGAGTGGCCCTATGAGACAGCAATATCACTCAATAGCCAAGTTTTCCAAGGGGAGTCATCTGCTGTGAATATGCTTTAATAGGCTCCTGGCTTATTTCATTGCATATCTCTCCCAGCAAGGTGGCACTCTAAGGGACAGGGCTGTGCACACGCCAGTTAAAAACCCCAGGTCAGCAGGACTAATCCTGCCTCCTTGCTGCATTGTGTGGCTGTGGGTGCTCAGGTGGCATCTTTCTTTCTGGGCTGAAAACCCCCAAACCAAGGGTCTTTTGATCTTAAACGGTCCATGCAGTTTCTAACACAGTTAAAGGTCCTTGTCCTGGTGTCCTCATCAAATTCCAGTTTCATTCTTTATGCCCCCTCTCAGGCTCCTTGCTGGGACCCAGTACTTTACTGGTCTCCAGCTTCCCATCCTGCAGAGTCCCGTGGGATGGGAGATTGTGTGGAGAAAGAAAGGAAGGGCACTTCCTTTGGGTGGACAGGGGGATTCAAGGTCAGAAGGAGGGAGCCTGTGAAAGCTGGAAAGTGGGAGCAAGGGATGAAGTTCAGAGGAGAGGCATCAGCTCGGGGAAGAAGGGGTAGTCTTTGGGCTGGACAACTAAATCTTAAGAGAGCTGGGTACCCACAGGATCTCTTTGCAGAGATGGTTGGCAGTGGACTCTCAATGTCTCTCAAGACCTTGCCTCTTAAAACACCTTTCAAGGCCCTGTTACTGCATTGGCAAGCAATCAGATGCTCAGGGGACAGGTTTTGCTACCCTTGTCCTGCTGAGTTGGCCTCACGTTGCAGGTGGCCTCTCTGGGTGCAGAAGTGTGCTAGGAGATGCAAGGAGGGAGTGTTTCCATCAAAAGAGGATGGAAGCTCTGCTCTCTGTCCAGCTCTTCCCAGTCTTCCTTGGTGTAATGCAGAGGCAAGCAGGGGAGCTGGAGGGGGTTTCTGTTAGCCAGTCAATCAATCATTTCCCAATGTTTATTATTTATCCCCCTGGCCGAGCCCTCCCCTCATGCCTGCCACTCTGGGCGATGGGGAATTTTTATGATCTCTGAGTAGCAGAGGCAGGCGGGCAGCCTGATCGATGCTAGCAGCTCATTCTCAGCCACGTGAGAGGAGAAACAGCAACGAGGAGAGATGGAGTTAGAACTTTATTAGGAGAAACCTAGGCACAATTGACTAAAATCTCACGTTAAGGAGAGCACACAGGTTTTCCCAGGATTAAAAAATACACACATATAAAAAACCTTACAAACAAAAAAACACGTTTTCCCCCTCTCTGTGTGTGAGTATGTAGGTATGTGTATGTACAGGGAACTGTACCAAAGCTAACTACGTATCAGGAGCAAGGATTCACAATCCCTTTCAGCGGCCCCTAAGAGAGGGAATGGCTCAGTCCCCTCATAAGCTGGTCCCAGGCCATTCGCTCACGCAGTCCAGCGTTGGGAAGCTGTGGCCCATGTCTGAAAGGGCAGCGCAGGGTAAACAACAGGGAGCAGCTTAGCTCTCTTTAGCAATTCTCTTTAAAAGAGGGATGTCAGCTCTGCAGTGAGAAGATGTATCTGGAGTGGGAGCTGCCTACAGACCTCACCCACCAGACTCACTGTGCAGTGTTGGGCCCCAGTGGCTGCTGTGAGAGGCTACAGTGGTGGAAAGAGTTGGTCCGTGGCTGGTTTCTTACGCCATATGTGCTACAGATGGGGTGGAGAATAAGACGACCTGATGGCAGCACAGGGACTTGCTGTGAGGACAAATATCTTGGCTTGCACTGGCTGGCAGGCTTGAAAGAGCAGCCAAGAGCTGAATGATGTGCAGGACGTGGAGAGGGCTCTTGCTCCTTGCAAAAGATGCTGAAGTGTTTTGGTAGGTTAGTGAGAGAAGACACAGGCCGTACCTCTTCTGCAGATAAACAGAGGATGTTTTCTTCTCTCAAGTTGGCAGCTGGCAGCACCCTTTCAGCAGCATTCATGTTGCTTGAAAGATGAGTTTAAAAAGGGGAAAAATCACTTTGATTCCACACAGTAATTCCTCCTTTTTTACTAGTAGGATATTTGTTCTCACAGGAGAGTCTCTATTTCTGTTAATGGATGTCTTGCTTAGAATTGATGACATAAGTATCTTGGGAAAATTCCCTAGTCTTCATCAACTGGTCGTCTAAGCGATATCCCCGGGCCCCGGGGCCAGTCTGTTGTGCTGACATAGGAATGAGGAAGGGATTCCAACGTTAGACATGAGGCAGCTGTACGTGGGGGACCACGGATGTCCTTATCTATGGGGAAGAGTTATATCCACAGTGTCAAAAAATTCAAGTAGGATTTATTGTATAGGTAAACTAGTATAAAATATCTGGGCTCAGGTAGAGAAAAGGAGGGTTAGAAAGAGTGAGAGCAAAGCAGATGAGAAAGTCTTTCTTTCAGAAAGCCTACCGGTATGTTTCTGCTCCCCGCAGATGAGAGAAGCTTCAGCTTAGTACAATTGCCAAGCTGCTGTAGCAAATGTTGAATAGACACCAAAGAAGATGCAAGGGGGCTGAGGTCCAGTCAGTCTGTTGAATACAGTGTCGCAGTGGATACCTGGTGGGCAGCCTCAGGAGTCTGCTGGCCTGTGCTCTACCAGGTGAGCCTCCAATCCCTGTGGGCCCCATGATGAAAATGTGGCCCAGAGCTTCACATCTCAAGATTGGTGCCTCTCTTCAGTGCGTGTCTCCCACTGGTTGCCCCTGCCTTAAGCTGTGAGAGGTGCTGTCTGAAATATAACAATGACGTACACTGAAAAGGTAGCAAGAGGGTGTTAAAACAGAGAGAGGTTAGTGGCAAGAGTCTGGAGTCCACTTTGCAGAAGTTTTACTAAGCGCTGAGACTGCTTCTTCTCCTCATCCCTCCTGGAGACAGGTCACACAGACAAATCATCCGACCTTGCCTTGCTGCTGGCACGGCTGGTCTTGCTGAACCGGCGTTTTTCATTGAAGTAGTTCTCAGGGAAGGTGGGTGCTGCACATTCGTTGGCCACCTCTGGACTCTCCACATAGCTGGACTTGATGAAGGGCCCTTCACCAGCAGCATCCTCATGGCCATGGACCCTCTCAGTGGCGAAGTTGGCGGTGTTCTGCTGGGAGGCCATCTTGTTGCTGAAGGGGCTGATAAACTTCCCGTTGGGACTTGACAAACACTGGTTAAAATCTGGTGGAGGAGTGTACATTTGGGCTCTTTCTACTTGCGGGGCAGACTCCAGTCTGCCGGGGGCTGTGCTGGGGCTGGGTTTGTAAGACCGGGAGCACCTCTCTTTGGCTTTCTTCCAGCCCAAGTGGTACAATTCAGCCAGACTCAGGAACAGGGAGAGCACCGCCACAGCCAGCATGAAGACGATGAACACGTTCTTCTCTGTGGGACGGGAAACATAGCAGTTGACGGGGTGGGGGCAAGGTGCCCGCTGGCAGATATACAGGGTCTCCAGGAAGATCCCGTACAAGATGTACTGTCCCACAATGAAGGCCACTTCCATGGCAGTGCGAATCAAAATGCTGTAGACGTAGGTGTTCAGCAGACTGCCTCTGAGTATGATTTTGCCTCCCGATTCATCCCAGCAAGACAGCTCGGCCTTCTCTGCCACGGGGCACTTCTGCTGGTAGTAGGTGTCACCATTGTTTTTCATCTCCTGGGCCTCTATTTCTGCCTCCTTCATCTTCCTCTTCTCCTCCATGCGCACTGTGTGCATCGCGTGGCCCATATACACCAGAGATGGGGTGGAGACAAAGATGATCTGGAGGACCCAAAACCGGACATGGGAGATGGGGAAAGCCTTGTCATAGCAGACGTTCTCGCAGCCAGGCTGCTGGGTGTCGCACATGAAGTCAGACTGCTCATCGCCCCAGGAGGACTCAGCTGCTGTACCTAGCACCAGCATCCGGAAGATGAAGAGCACAGTCAACCAGACTTTCCCCACCACTGTGGAGTGTTTATGGACCTCCTCGAGGAACTCTCCCAGGAAACTCCAGTCTCCCATTTCTTCTCACCAGGAGGAGTGAGAAGTCTTGAAGAGAGAATTGGATGCAGCCTCTGTAGGAGAAAAGAGAAGAGAGTGGTTCTAAGGAGGGTTAGGAAATGCTCAACTGGAAATGCATGGAATGAAATTATTTGTTTTGTGTCAAAGGAAATGTTTTAATTTGACCTGAAATGAACGAGGTCTCATTTGCTGAAAACTTTGTTTCACTTCCACTGAAAATGATGTGATGGGGTTTGTTTTTTTTTTATTCAGCTACTGAAACAAAAGTGATATTTTGCATAATCCAGCTACAACCTGTTAAACGGGCTGCTGAAACTTTGAGGGTGAGTCAGATTTTTTCTTGGTTCAGAAAGTCCTTTCACTGCGGTCTGCATATTGCATCCTCTGTGGACTGTGTAGTTAAAGCAGTATTTATCTGTCTGCAAACTACACTCTGGGGGATCCTTAATGGGCCGATCCCCTGGGAGACAAGACTGGAGTCTACAGCTTGGTCTGAGCAGTGCCTGGGCACTTTCGTATGTTGCCTTTGTGTAATACTTGCACTGACACCAGGAACGCAAAGTGCTCACGACCCTGGGCTTCATTTCTGAGCTCGATGCCACCACTGAAAGAAATGCACAGAAAACCTTCCCGTTGCCCACCTGCCCCTTGCCCATAGGTTTCGCTTTGGTTTTGCAGTGTCACCAGTTGCCAGTGTTTCATTTACCAGCTGCAAATGTTTTGGGGAGTGTAAAGACTTCAGTGCACTGTGCCAGTCCTGTAAACCCAACCTGCTGCCACCCTGTCACGCCGCTCTGAGAGGGAACTGCTGCAAAATCTAAATGGTGGATCTTGCTCCCTCCTTTTTCTGTAAGCTCTGAGACAAAATTCACAGTTTGAATGACACAGGCAAAAAAAAAAAAAAAAGCCTACTTTGAAATGTCTCCCAAGGACCAGCGGCTCCTGGGAACTGCTGTTTGGTATGTGGTCTGATGAGAGGAAAGGTTTGGTGGGCTGGTAGCAAGATTGCAATATAAGGATGTAGGAGAGCCTGCTGCAATTTTGTTTCTGACTCTGACAGACTGTTTCTGGCCAAGTCACTTAACCCTCTGGATAAAAAGAGAACGATGGGTTTAATCCATCTTTTGTGGGGCTCTGTGGGAGTGCTTGGGCAATCATTTGATCCAGTTATACTTGCCATGCTTAGCATCCCAGGGCACTGCAAAGCTCTCCCTTGTGCATGAGTTAAGGGTTAGGTGCTATAAAGTGTGCAGTATTACCTTGGAGATAATGTTCTCCCACAGTCACTCTTTTGGAAAATATCCTTTTAATAAATAAATGAAAAACTTAACAATCATCATAATGAAATATTAAAAGCACTAGACAAGGTAAATCCCAAAGCCATAGGGACCAAGAGTGTTAACTCTCCTTCTTTATTGTCCCTTGTCTTGTTTTTAAGAGCCAATTATTTTTACTGTACAAAGAATGTCTGTGGAGAGTAGACACTGTTAAACGCTGAGAATTTACTGCAGCAATATTGTGTAGATTTGCTGTGAGCAAGAGCTGGAAAACAGAGAGAGACTCTTGTTGAGGGAACAATATCCCCTCCTCTGGTTATGTACGTGCTATAATTTAATGTAGCAGCACACACAATGATTTATGCCATCGCTTGTTTATGTGCAGTGTCCATCTGCAAGGGTGGATGGGACAAAGATGAAAAGTCAAATCCTTAAACTCCTTGTGCTGCTGAGGGCTTCCCTGAGGAAAGGTGAAGATTGCCCAGGTAAGGAGATGGGGAGGTGACCACCACCTGCTGCCCCACCGCCAGTGGGAAGCTGTGTAAGGAAGGGAGAAGAGGCACACTGGGAAGCAAAGGATGGGCTTTGGCTCTTCCCTGCTTTGGCAGGCATGCCGCAGTCATGCTGGTGTGGATCCTGGTGGCTGCTCAGAGTATGCTCAAGCTTTCGTGTGCTGCCAGCCCAGAACTGGAGAAGCAGTAACACAGAAAATCAGCTAGTCTTTCTGACTCCTCTCTGTCTGCACTGGTAAAATCTGGCAGATCTGCGGGTCTGTCTTATCTTCTGAAACGGCTTTGGTGCAGTTACTGCGTTCTGGAGAAATTAGCATATGGTGTCATTCTGAGGGGAACCAGGGGATTGCATCAGGCAGAGAAATCAGTAATGGGAAACATTGACAGACAGTTGCATTGAAATCACGGTATTTTTTTTTCCAGAGTGCAGACAAGGCAACCAGCTACCTACAGTTCACTGTACAGGTACATCCAAGACAATACAGTATAGCACAACTGTACATGTGGAATGTTCCTTCCAAGACAGCATGAACAATGGTGTGTGCGTCCTCATTTTTCTAGGTGAGTTTGTGTTGTTTGCAGGTGCCCCTCTTGATCCTGCTGTTGCTAGTTGACAGCTGCCTTTTCTTGATTCACCTTGCTTGTTGGGGTAAAAATGAACACAGTTCTCCCTGGCTGTGCCAAGGATGAGTTTTCCTTCCTGCCACGTACATGTGCAATCACAGGCTGAGCGCCTCTTCCCACCAGTTCTACCATGTGCAGGTAGTTTGGGGTTTTACTATGGCTTGCTTTCCCCAGGGAGGGGACACCTAGACACTTGCAAATTGTAAAAATCAATGTGTACAGAACACAAAATTGGCAAATGCAAGTGCAAGAGTCCAGAAATAAAAAATGTTAATGGATGTGAGAATAGCAATAGTTTACCTGCCTCACACATGCACAATGTTTTCCAAAAGGAGGTAAATCAGAAGGATCCAAGGCTGGCAGCCATGAGGCTTAGGCTAGATATTAGGGATGTTCCTTCTGCCCTTCCTGCTGGCTGCTCCCCTGCACGGGCTGTTTAAAGGAGGGGCTGTCCAAAGAGCTGAATGCCTCCTGATCATCCTGCCGGCAGCCCCACAGAGAGCCAGGTGTCTGCTGCAAGGGGGTAGGTGACCACAGGAAAATGGGTGCTGGATACCGAGAGAAGGGGTTTCCCTCCTCGTGCAGTGTTTTTGGTTTAGGTGTTTTTTTAGTTATTAGTGAGCTATTCGTGCAATGCCAGTCAAAGGGCCTCCTAGAACAGAAGAGAGCATCTAGCTCTCTGGTGCCAGCAAGCGAAGAAGGATTGTTGTCACCTCCTCACAATTTTTCCTGGCTGTGGAGGACTGCCTCTGACCTAGCCTTTCTCCTCAGGGCTTTGCTATTCTTGGGAATTTTCCATATAGTTTCCTTTCCTCATTCCCAGACTACTGCTGTCCCTGTACGCTTTGACCTCTCAGCGTGTGAGCATCTGTGGCCTTTTATATTCCTTGTTTGGGCTCAATTGGACAAATCTTGCCTCGCTCTGGTGTGACTTGGTGAAAAACACCTCTGTGTATCTTTGTGGGGTCTCAGCACCTGATAGCAGACTGTCTTGACAGCGGAGTCATGCATGTTCATGCAGAGTGGTGGGCTGTGCCGCTACCCGGCCATGCTTTTGGCTGTCAGCTTTCTGCTGGATCAACAAAGAAGCTGTGCGCAGTCATGGGATCTCGGCACTGGGAAACGCGTATGTGACAAAGACCAGTGCAGCCTGGCACAAACCCAGCGACGTCGCCGTCCTGGCTTAATCATCACCTGGAATGCTACTAAAGCTGGGGAAAACCAAATATCACACCACAGGCCAGGCGTGGAGTCCGCCCAGCTCTGGGCTGCCTTGTGACTGCCAAATTCCACGATAAAAATACCCCAGCGGGGATGGCACCTGCCAGTACTCCAGGCTGGCTTGCCAGCCATGGGCTGCTCTCTGCCATCTTTTTTTTTGTGCTACCTTTATCAGAAGGGGAAGGGGAGGGGAAGCGTCCGTCTCTCTCTGAGCAGTTTTGCCCATCTTTTCCATGGTGCCGCGTGCTCTGAACAACAGGTGAGCATTTTGTATCGCTGCCACTTGTTCTGGTCAGCACGCTTGTTCTGGACGGACCAACTGGGGCTTTGGGGAACAGCTAGGTGATTCACACCAAAGAGGCAGGAGGGCTGTTCCTGCCCAGTCCTCTTCTTTACATGAGTTTATTTCCCCTGGAATTTTTAAGAAGAAACTTTTCCCCTCTTTAGAAGACAGGCAAGACTATCAGTGGCGATATAAATAGCTGAGCTTGACACTTCATGCTAACTTTTCCCACAAGGAAGGTGACAGGAGGTCGCCATCTCTGCAGGATGTTTCTAAAATAAAGTGGAGAGCCTGATTATGACACTGTTTCTGCTCTCCCTCGCTGGGCTCACCTCTTCCCCTTGGCAGGTCCCAGGCACACGGAGGGGCTCTCTGAGGAAGGCTCCTTTGTGTGGGAGAAGTGTGGCTCCCAGGGAGGGGGAAAGTAACAAAGTCAAAGTCATTGTATTTTTGCCCAGTCTGCGTGTGTGATTTGCTCAATCGGATACAAATGTGTGTATCTGATAGTTAATGAGATGTCCCAACGAACCAGAAGGCTGGGGCCCAAGAAGTCGTGAACAGGCTCACACACCAGACACAGGGCTATGGCGGGGGAGCCATCCTGCAAGTTCATCCTCTCTGAGCTCCCAAATCGGGTGGCAGATGTCTCCTTTAGGTACTGGGCACATGAGAAGTGACAGCCCCATGCTGTGGGGCATCCCAGCCAGCTGTGGCATGGGCAGTGCCTAGGAATTGCTTGTGGCCTTCCTTCCTCCAGCTGTGTCACCTCATAGCAGTTCCAGGCGAGCGTGTGGCACAAGAGATAGCTACTGTGGGGGTGTGAGGGCAGAGATCTTTTCCCCTGCATTGACAACTGTCCTGAGTAGTTCTTGCACTGCAAAACTCGATGCTCACACCTGTAAACACTTGGGAAGGACACTTCCAGCTCTGCACTGGAGATTAGTTAATACTTCTTTGCTATATGGCTGTGCGTTTTACTTAAGGATCTCCATCCCCCTGTTAGCAGTAGTCCAGCCTCACAGCATCCCATGCAGTGAAGATGCTGTCATCTTTATCTTGCAGATGGTGACCACTGGGGTACAGAAAGGGCAAACTGCTTGTTCAAGGTCACTGTGTTAGTGTCAGTCTGGGGACAGAGCTCAGGGGTTGTGACTTGCAAACTTGTGTCCCTTTTTCTGCGTAGCCCGACCTCTTAGACTTGGTGATAGCGACACAACACTGCTTCTACAGCACAAGAACATCTGCTTCTACAGACCACAGCCCTTCTCTCCTGTGCCCCAGGACAATACTGTCTTGGTGACCTGAAAGAAATCCCTCTCATGCTACCCTTTGATAGCAGGTACACCTGGCAGAACCAGAGGGTTCTCTTTTGGGTTTTTTTGGTACTTTTCTAAGAGACAAACATCTTGTTATTGCTGGCAGAGCCTGCAGCCATAGTCAGTGCCAAAAAGGAAGAAGCAGCCTTTTCAATGAACATATACAGTGCTCCTTTGTTGCCAGGCCAGGATGCATTTTGGGGGCACATGGCTTACAGCATTAAAAGATGAATAAAGTTAGAAATGCACTGTCCAGTGTGGCTGCGATGCTTTGAATTCCGGAGGCTTTTCATAGCTTTGTGACACAGATCGATGCTAAAGCCCACCTTAGCAGGTATCTTTTTTGTTCACTGTTTGCTGACATTGGCTCCTTCATATGTGTATACAATAGACAAGCAACGACCTATTTAGAGATTTTTGTGCAAGCTCCATCCCTCTGGCTTCATATATGCATGCATAGGTTTCTGCCTGAAATAGGCCAGTTCTTTAGCCAAATTTGTAACTCTGATCTGTGCAGGGATCTGGACTAAATAGGTTTGTATTTCTTTATCTTAAAAAAAAAAAAATCTAACGTGTTTGCATAGGTTCCTTTCTAGTTCCTTGGGTTCAAAGTCCTGTGCTGAACCAGTATCAGGGAGAGTGACTTTGACTCCAGTGCTCAAATCTCACAGGAGAGGAAGAGCTTTGTGTTAACAGCTCCTGTCCTAGAAGACAGACACCCAATGTTTCTTATCTCTCTGCTACTCCTGAGTTCACTGCAATTTCTGGAAGGGTCATACTGGTATCCAGACCACTGGGCCTGCCTGCAGTTGCAGACAGCTTGTATTTCTTGATGAGGTGTGCTTTTCCCCTCCTCTCCAAATGTGGAAAATCTCAGAGTTCACAAAAAAGAGAATGCGTGAGAAGATAAGGGAGTTGAATGACCTGTCACCTCCTGAACACACACACACAACCCTGACGCACACAGAGACACAGGCAGAGGGAAATCACTCAACACCTCCAAGTGTATACATCAGGGATGTGTTACACACACAGATGACAGTATTATGTAGAATATTTTCATCTGAAGTCATGGTGGAAGCTGCAGACTCCCCGTTAGCTGAATTTTTATTTTTTGTCTATCTAGGACATCTAATGCTATTCCCCCCCTACCCCACCTCCTTGGCCAGGGTCAAATTGTGCTTTCATATATCTAAATATTAGGGCCAAGCTCTGCCTGATGTAGGTGCAGGAGACCAAGAACAGAAAAGACCTTGAACTCAGATGAGTCAGTCTGAGGAATGAAGTTCTCCCACTGTGTTTGAAAAACCCGCATCCAATAGTTATATGATAGTGGTATCCAGGCTTACACTTAACGTACAGGGAGCATCCTCTAATTCTCTTGGGATTCTCTCTTTGCATTAGAGAAACATGGGTCCTTAGAGACCCCAACAAAAGTGACAAAACTGGACTTGGAATAAGCTAAATGAAGGCTCACTTGCTTTTTGCTAGAAAAAAAAAAGCAATTCTATCTCTGATGTAAATGCTGCAAAGAAGACAATGGATATTACTCAGCTTGCTCCTTAACTAACAGGATGAAGAGCATCCAGTTCAGGATTACAGAGCTTGGTGCTCTTTCCAGTTTCTTTATCTTTGCAGGGAGAAGCTAACCTATATGAATTTGCAGATGATGCTAAATTGGGCAGAGCTGTGTACAGGACAGAGGACAGCTAAGCAGGGCAGAGGGAGCTTTGGAAAACGGAAACATGCTGAGAAATTTGGGGACTGCTGTAGTAAAGCTGTTCACTGAGAGAAGCTGATCTTAAGCACTGCTTAGTCAGTGGGGGAGGCTGGTATAACGAGACGTGGCAGTGATGGCAGGCATCACATTGAGCCCAATATAGCACCAAAAAACCTGCCCATGTGATTTTAGGCTGGTTCATAGACGGCATGAGCTGCAACTTGTTATAGTGTTGAAATAAAACAGACCAGAGAGGTAGTGGGAGAAGGAGAGGGCTCTCATTCAGACTTTTCCCATCCTTTCTTCCCTCCTCTCCCCGCAGTGTCTCCCTGCCTATCACTTCCCCATTGCTCTCCTACAGTCAAGTTCCCCCTGCAGAGCCTTGCCTCAGCTTTTTGGCAGTTTTGACCAATTAGCTCTCTACAACACCCAGATTGCTAATGCTTTCAGATTTAGAAAGGGGAAATTTTCAGTGAATATCTACTTCCCACTTAGTACTACCCTGTCAAATCATATTTCTTCCTTCTTTCCAAAAATCTGTAGGATTCTCTTCACACACCGGTGTCATTGCTGCATCCTTGCCTCAAGTATTTAATGTCTCATTCAGGGTGAACTGGCTGTAGCTTGTGAGTGGATTATTTTGTATACTCAGTGTATGTACATATATATATGCCCCCCCCCGCCTTTAAAAACAACTAGTATTAAATTTGCAAAACCCAGCAGTAGGGAGTTAGGAAACGCCAGAGTTACTGTTCTCAGTAATCTTAATTCAATCTTTTTGTGCCTGTGCCTCATAGCTATGAGTCTTTAACCACATCCTCACATTGTCACCTCATTCTTTGCACAGGATGCCTGCCTTGTTCTGTGCCAGCCTGGCTGGGGCTTTCTTGAACAGCAGCTATTCAATGTTTTGTTTTCTCCTCATTGTTCAGTGGGTGGCCTGTGCCTCATTTACTGTACATTATTCAAGTCCAGTTCTAAAGACAGAATTATTAGTTTCCTCATGGGCTTTCCTATGGCTTTCATCACAACAGTATCTGATTGCTTCACAATTATTAATTTGCTTATTTTCATTACCATGTGGAGGTGAGGAGATGGTATTAGATCAACTTTACAGCTGAGGAACTAAGGCAGTAAGAGATTAAGATAAAAAATGTTCATTAATTTTGGAAGCTGTTTGGTGATATTGTTAATTTTTTTTTTCAGTGTACCTAGCACTATATAACGTATGTTAAAAGCAGAGCTCTGTCTGGTTAATGCTGGAGTGGGAGAGTTTATCACTTCCCCCAGTTGGACCACATCTAGAAGTCAGATATCCAGAAGACGAGAGACACCACTGAAGGGATATTTGTGAAGAAACGTGGCTTAAGTGATTTGCCCCATCAGAGGAAACTGGAGTAAGAAGCAAGAATTAACTCCAGTCCTCTTGGATAGCTTTATCTGATTTTAAACTGGAGATAGTTTTTCTCGTATCCCACTATTCCCTCCCTTTTTCATCAGACATCCGAATGCAACCAAAGACCCTGGAGCTCTGCAGCAGTCAGCCTCGCCAGACTGCTCCACTTCTTGAGCGACCCTGTGCTCTGACCACGGCATCTGTCAGCTTTTCTGCTTTTAAAGGAGAGGAGTTTCATATGGAAATTCTCAACCATTCTCAATGCATGTCCATATAAATGAAGATAATGAAGAAAGACGGAAATGTAAGTGTAACCCCCTTAGTTCTTACATTAAAAACCACTGATCCTTCTTTAAAGATACACTAGAGAGACTTAGAAGCATGCATCTCTATGCTTATTACTTACTGTGCGGCATGAATATTTCTTTGTTTTGGGAAAGAGCTGGCATGCCTGTGTACTGTTCATAGAGATCTTTCTGTTGCTTATCAATAGCCATAAAATTGATTTTTTTCCCCCCCTCTTTATGAATTCTTAGCCCAAAGATTGAAGTTTCTCTGGTGCCTCCTGGGAACCATTTCTAATTTTAAGCCTCTGTCCTCGTGCCTCGTACAACAGCACCCGAGGTGTGGAGTAGTCTCTGAAATGTGCTCCCTAATGACATGGTATAGTGCTGAATTACTCATTCCTTCTCCTCTATTTTCGATGCTGCGAGATAAGTCAGAAAACAAGGGCAAACATGCACAATGTGTGAAATTCGTCTGAAGGTCAAAAAGAGGAGAGAGGATAGGATATGAAGTTCTGTATTTTCTAGCAAGGTTTAAATTTTTCATGTGAAGGACCGTAATACTCAAATATTGTGATAATATATACTGCTGAGTGGAAAAAAACCAACAACCCCAAATAGTTATAGTAGCAGGAATACTTAACATAGTTCCCAAGTGACCGGAGCCTGATGAGTATTTTAAACCCCAAAGCCTCAGGAATTCTCCTAAACTACTGTTTTGCTCCCAAGGAAAGGGGGAAGAAAGTTAGAAATCTGTGCTATTCTCAGAGTAGAATTTGAAAGGACCAGCAAATGCAGAATTTTTTGGCTTCTGGTGCAAATATTGAATACTGTGAGGCTTCTGAGTAACTGTATAAACTGCCTCTAGCTGCATGCATATGCACACATATATTACATGCATTAAGTTCTTTAGCCTTAAAGAGAGGATCATATAGGCAGCAGTAGGGAAAACCTCTCACACATACTGCTTCATCAAGGTATTTTGACAGGTTTATTAGCATGGAGGAAGATTTCAACGATTAAGACTCATTGAGCCCATGACTTTTTTAGCTGAGGTTTGTCCAGAAATGCTACTTCCGTGATCCTCTGATGGTTTTTACGGTACTTCAGGGACAGAGGCACTGCCTCAGTTTACCTGAGCTGTTAAAATCAGAGTGCCACAAAGCTTATTAGACATGACAAATGGCCAGTAAAATGACCCTTTAGGAAATCAAAGGAGTCATCACAGATCAGAGGTGGCAATTCGCAGGCAACCTTTACGCTCATTGTGATTGCTTCTTTCCAGGTGGATGTGTTTTCAAGCTGGGCTATTCTTTGAAACATGTGGTGGCAATGCTAGAAGTATTAAATTATGGAAATGTAATTGAATAATTATTCCAAGTACAAAAAGGGGGAAAAAAGTTAGGAAGGCTAATGAAAAGAAGCAGCAGCTGCTATGGGAGAGGGCGTTTGTCCCTCTAGGTCTGCATGCCTCTTTGCTGAGGCTGCCCTGGGCAGTGTCGGGATGGAGAAGAAAGGCATTCCTCCCACGGCGCGTGCAATACGGGTGACTGGGAGATACGAGCAAGGCACTTCTCTACATATGAGTTACGTTCCCAGGCTCCATGTCACAGACTATCCAGGACGCAATATGCTCAAGGAAAAGAAACTGCAATATTTTGAAACCATCCTGCGCGCTTCGGAATATAGGCGGTTCACGCAGACACTTGATAAAGTGTTTATACCCTGAGAGCCTCTCATAGGTAAGAGTTCCCTTCACCACCCTCCCCAGAACAGCCTGACAGCATGCTGAAATGGGATCTGACCGAAACTGCAATTTGCACATTATACTGTCTGAGGATACTTGGGGCCCTTATCCTGCTTTCCTGGACATTGAAATCTATCAGTATCCATGTTCATTGCAGGGAGGCTTCCTCATAATTTCTGTAGCTGCCTGTGGCAAAAAAAGTTTAATTTTTAAAATGTCCCAAGCCCATCTTGTTACTAGTGGGAATGTTTTGGAGAGAAATTGAAAGAAAAAGTAAACTTTGTAAGCTTTTTTTGGCCACCCTTCTTTTCCTGCCTCACCAAGTCCTTCTCTCCCCTCATGCTGTTTTCCCCTTGAGTGTAACAGCTTGATCTGCCATCGATGCTTCTGCAGTTCTGTTATTTCCCCCTTATGGTTACTTACCTGATTTTCAGTATCTTGTCTTCCGTCTCCTTTCCTTGCTTTAGCACTTTTCCTTTCTGTAGTTGAGTTGGACTCCTTGTTCTTCTCGGTTGCTTGGTTTTATTCCTTTAATATGGTTCTCTCTCTCTTCCTCTCTTTTTCTCCACCCCCTTTCTGTGTCACTTTCTGTCTTCCCCACTGCCTCTCTGCCTTTCCCCCTCTTCTTTCTTCACTTACTTTTCTTGTCTCTCCCACCCCCTCCAGCTTAATCTTTCTATTTTCAAACCTAGTTTCCTGTCGTTTTTCCTTTAAAGACCATGGATCTCATTCCTCCCTCTCCATTCTCAGCCTCTCCCCGTGCCACTCTCCCCATGCCGACAGGATGCACTCGCTGTCGGCTTCGCGCTGTCCCTTCCAGTTGCCGCTACCACTGTTCCTCGCACCTCCTCCCCCAGATAACATGCCATTGTCTAAGCCTTCCTTAAACGAAAAGAGACAGGGTTGCCCCACAGTTACTCCAGCCAGACCCTGGGAAGCTTTTTCCGTGCAAGACATCAACGAAGGACATTGTTCTGACTTGTTCAAGCTTAATCTGGCAAAGTGGAGTTCATGTGGAGCAGTGTCCTCCACCTCTTCAAATAACACAGGATTTGCTCTGCTGGCTCAGACCAGGGGACCAGCACAGCCTCAGCCTTATCCCAAAGGGCACCTGACGCTTCCCAAGAGGGTTTTACAGCCCCCCTTCCTGATAAACAGAGAATAACCTGCCTGTCAGGAGAGGGTTTTTTTTTGACATACCACCTCCCTGCGCACAGAGTCTGATGCATGAGTATTTGGGCCTTTCTAAAAAATGCTTTTGGCACATCAAGTGTCTGAAGGTCTTGTACTTCATGTATGTGCCAAGTCAAGCCTCTGATTCCTGCACATCAGGCCCCAGAGAGGAGGATGAATCAGAGATGCCTTCTGGCTTTGATAAAAGCTGGTCTCAAAGAACCAGTGTCAGGAGAGTGAGATTTGCACAGAAGCCTGTGCTACCCCAAGAACTGGCTTGCTGCGCACAAGCTTTGGCGGGTGTCCCTCCAGCAATCCTTCCTGGGCTAGATATCTCCCATCCAGAACATAATTGCCCAGCGGTCCCTATGCAGCAGCTAGTGTAGATCATGAAGCAAAAGCAGTCCAGAGACTAAAACACAGGGCTCACAACTCTTATTATTCTAATAATTGTTCTCCCACTGATTTAGTAACCCCTTTCATGACAAGATTTACAGCCAGCCTACGCAGGGACAGTGCTGTGCAGAGCCTACCTCTGGAGGCATGTCCTACGTGGACACTCTCACTCTGAAGTTAAGAGTGCAACTCCTTTTCAAGAGGGCTGAATCCTCACTGATGGTTAGTGCAGGACATACAGTGCACAGTAAATTCCCATAGCAGCTCAGTAAACTCCTGGTATGGAGAAACCCATAGTAATTTGCCGCTTCATTTCTAACTTCATTGAAAGGCCTTCTGTGACATCAAAGAAAATGGGAATGTTTCTGGAGTTGTTTCTTCCTCTCCTGCCTGTCAGTTGTATACTGTGATAGAATTTCATGGGAAGGAGCATATCACTCTGTTCTTTCATCTTTCCGGAGTAATTTCCATAGAGCATTATTATGTAAAGTCCTCTTGGTCTTATGCCAGTGAAATTGTCAAGGACTTCATCAGGGAAGTGTCCAAAAAAAGGTGTTATAATACAGATCTAACTCACAGATGGCTTCGGGATAGGCTAGCTAAGTCTTGTCAAGCGTTTCTCACGTGCTCCAGAGAGGCAGGTCCTGTAAGTGAGCTGTCTGAAATGTAATCCCTTCCCCGTGTGGCTGACACTTTGCTGTACACTCAGGGCGATCAGGTCTGATTCTCCCTGATCACTCCTTTGTGTTTCCTCTCCCAGTATTGTTCCCGAGTGGCACACTCATTCTCCTACAGAGCTAAGCTCTGAATCCAGCTGGTACAGTCTAGCTCTGTTGAATGAATGAGGGAGGGGAGAAGGTTTCTGTCCGATACATGCATCATGCATGTGAGGTAACTGTTATAAGTGCTTTCTTTTTTTGATGGTGGTGGGAACTGTTTGAATTTTGTTGCACAGAAAGGAAATGGGTGAAGGCAGACAGGGAGGCAAAAGACAGAAAGGTGAGTAGAGATGTTGTGTGGATGCCTCAGCCAGCCCCTCAATGTGTCTCCCTTCTCTTCTCTACTGCACCCTCTTCAAGGGAAAACAGGGGTGTCATGGCAGCTTCTCCAGCTCCACAGCTAGAGAAACAGCTGTTTTGCCCACTGGTAAGCTGGAAAGAAGGATTTTTCCTCCCCTCCCCAAGAGACTGCTATGCAAAACTTGTACGACTTGAGTGAGGAGAGCAAGTGGAGGAGAATGCTCCCACAGACAGTGGGAATGAGGAGAACAGCTGACAGCTTGCCATGTGCAGCTTGGAGATCTCAGCAGTTTATGATGCTGTGGAATGGATTTTGAAGGAAAGGACTAATAAAGCCAGGAGGTAAGGGGAAAATAGGACAACATGCACCATCTTTTGATCAGAGGTAAATAGCTTTCTTGGGGTAAGATTCCTGACCCTCTAGGTAACAGAAACATAGCAGGCCTTATCTACCTGGACTTCAGTAAGATGTATGATATGGTGTCCCAGAAGAAGCAAATTAGTGGAGAAGATTCAGCTGAAGAAGATGGGGATTGTTAGAGAAATCCTTAAGAGAGTAAGAGACTGACAGAATTGAGACACCAGTTCCCTAATAGGTTGAAGAGAACTTATCTGTAAGGCTGCTGAAAGATTGCTCTTAGGACTGATCTTTTTTAATATTTGTGTTAATTACCTTGGCACTGAAAGTAGAAATGCTAATGAAATCTGCTGATGGAACAAATCTGGGAGGTATTGTCAGGGCAAAGGTGGATTCCAGCACTAGGAGACCTGAAGGCTCTTTGTGACTGGAGTGATCAAGGTGAGATTAGATGGGAGAGTGCAAAGTCACACACCAGGAACTCGTTGCTCAGAGATTAACAGGAATCTCTCTTAGCACTTGGGAGTTCCTAGTTGGCAGGACCGAGACAGGGAAAGTCCTGGGTGAAAGTGACCAAAGGAGGAGGAACCAGCGATGCTATGTGGGGCTGAAAAAGGCAAGCGAGCTTTCAGGATGTAGCAGTATTTCCAGTTGCAGCGAGTGAGATTAATGTCGTCCAAGAGGATGTGAGACCCCACCAGAATAGTGTGTGCAGTGCTGCTCACCCACATTCAAGAAAGATATTCAGCCTGGAACAGGTGCAAAGAAAGGCAACGGGGTGGTCAGAGGGACAGAGGGTGTCTCTCGGCCAAGAGTATGTTTACTTATCAGTCACAGAAGTGACTGCAGAGAGATACTTGAGCTGATTTGAAAATAGACGTGGTACCAGTTTGAGCTTTTCTGCGTTAATTATTTTGCACTGAACTTCATGCTAGTGCAGCTACCCAAAGTAATTAAAACACGGTGTGATGTGCCTGCAGGGTGAATACTGTAAGGGAACTTAGTTACTTAGCCTGGCAGAACAAAGGTTAAGAGAGGAGAGATTTGCTGCCTATAAATACTTTTAGGAATTGGGGGTTGGGAGAGTAAGTGCTAGGGAGAGAGGAGAGCTACATAAGCTAAAGGACAATGCGGCACAAGAATAAATAGATATAAATTGGCCATGAATGAATTTAGGTTGGAAATCAGAAGGTTTCTAAGCAACAGAGCAGGGAAGGAGGTGCTGGAACAGCATTCTAGTAGCACAAGTGAGGGCGGAAACCTAATGAGATTTAGGAGAGCTTAGTAAGTTTAGAAAAGGCTATTTGTTTTGTACTTGCCTGTTATTCAAAGGGATTGAACCTGATAAGCCAAGAGGTCCCTTTTTCATTCTATTTCCTGTACTTGCCTTATTGCCTTATCAGAGCTGCTCACTTTCACACAGAAGCCAGGTAAATCCTGGATAGAGCTTGTGTGATGAGTTTTTCGGCATTGATACCATGGATATTTAATGGAAGATTCATTCTGTGTCAGGGATTTAAACAAACAAAAAGAGCAAGCCAACACAATGCATATAGAAGGTCTGCAAATATGCAGTAGTATAGATGAGAGCTTATATATGAAAGAGCTTCTTCACATAAAACAGATGTTCTTGGAGCATCTGGCTTTGCTGGAAGGCTGTTTCAAATGCGGGTAGATGCTCTCATGAGATTTGAGAACTCCAAGAGACTGTCTGAAGGGAAACTGTCTTGTACTTTCCTGCCATTACTGAGGACTTTGTGCTTGGGGAGGATATCAGATTTACTGCATTGGGAAATTTCAGAAAAAGCCACCACCCAACAGTGGTTGAGATAGAAACTTCTCATATGTATTTCATCTCTGATGTCTGGCCACAGCACTGCAATTATTCTGATTCTTCATATTGTCCCATGCTGGACAGGCACCTCTAGTACCTTCTCGAAAGCATCAATGGATGCTGTCTTCCTGGTGAAACATTTTATCTAAAATCCCCATGCGTGGATATGATTGAAAGAGAAGGAAGGAGAGGGAAGTTCTCTGTTATACATCAGACCTCTGGAGACAGCTTGAAGGCATCCTCCAGCAGGAGGCAAATTCCCAAGGACAGGCTGGGCCCAAGGGAACAGGAATGGCATGTGATGATGGATCCCTGAATGAGGGGGAACAGTTTTACAGTCACAGTTCCTTATTTAGTAAAAAATCCCAAATTATTCCATTATAGATGGACGTTTTCCCCTTCCCAGCCCAGAGTACCAAACCAACCCAGAGTGAGAAAAGAGAAAACAAGAAACAGCAAGGCGTGAAATGTCACTGGTGTCAGTCTCATTTGCAAGTAAAGTTTTCAGCAAGAAAAACTGGAAGAGGATTTAATCTCACTGAGGAGAAATGACCATCTATCCCAAAGTAAATTATTAGTTGTCAGCTTTATGTTGCTGGAAATAAAGCGTGGCACTCTCGCAGCGACTGCTTCCACTTCTCAACTCTGCAGCATCTCTGAGTAGTTGAGAAGTGCTTTGCAAATGATAATGTCATTAACAGCTCCTATAAATGCTCTCCTTACTTTACAGGTGGAGAAACCCAACCATGGAGAGTGTAAAGGATTTGTCCAAAGGATCAGCAAGTAATTTTCAAGCAAGGACTCCTCGCCTACCTAGCCACAGGACATTCATCTTGTCTTGTAAACTTCCAGCTAGATGAATTGCTGCTTTACAAAAATATATGTGTGTATACATATATACATATATATGTTTCCCAAAGTGAGAAGAAAAGAATGAACAGACCTTTACCTCTTTTTGCTGAGCCTGCACAGGTAGAGGAAGGAGCGGGTGAAGTTGACTGAAGGGCGCGCTTTAGCACAGCCCCTTGGTCTTGCTGGAGCCCACCTCTCTCTCCGTCAGTGTTCGGCTCCCTGAAGAGATCCGTGTCTGAAGGGAGGACAGTCTGGACAGGGTGAGCAAACCCCAGTCAGCTCCCAGGAGCTCAGCCTCCTGCTATGGTCCGACACTGGCTCGCTGGCTGGAGATTCCCTCAAGCCTGGAGGACCGATGTTGGGGGAGACTAGTTCCTGAGCTGTTCCTGACACGCACTGGCAGCTGTCTGCCTGCTATTCTTTTAAAGAGTCTTCATGGATCAGGATAAAAATGTGATCTTACGCAGGCGGCATTGTAAGCACAACTTGGCTCAAGTTCAGCTCTTCCTCTGGCTCCCAGCTACTCTATTTTTATTGAAGGAATTTGAGGCTATCAGAAAGGAAGTCAAATTGTTTTAGGAAAACAATAGAAAAGCAACTTGAAGTTTATTAGCTTCCTGCCCAGGGCCTGGGACCAACTTGTCAAACTTATTAGAGCGATGGCAGAGCTATTTATTTAAAAGGGCTAGCGACAAGACTTGCAATTTCATTCCTGTTTAGGCCTCGGTGAAAACAAAGGAAAGCCATAAAATAATATCTGAAGGGAGCAGATGGCTAACTGGTAAATGGTGCGAGTAAGGTTGGCCTGTGAGCCATTTGTGGTGTTCACCAGTGCAATGGCTTTCATGGGATCTCGTTGTTGAATGAGTGCCCAGGCTTGCATTCATAGGCTAGCCCCATCACCCCAAATTCTTTATTGTGGCTCAAATTTTCAAATGGAAGCCTCACACCTAAGATTACAAATTTGGCAGAAAAAGATCTTTGTTTAGAGCTACTGAAAGGAGCGAAACAATACGGCAGGTCTGCAGAAGAGCCAGGAATAGAGCCCAGGTGTCCCTGATCCTGTAGGACTGCTGGAGCCTCCTGACTGTAAAAAATATTTATATCCTTCAGAAGCAGCTGCAGTCTGTTTCCCCATTCAGCTACCCCAAAGTAGCAGTGCCATTAAGTCACTGAAAACACACTGGCATGCGGCTGGTGAGAAGAATGGACAGCCAAACTATTAGAGTCACAAGCAGAAAGTGGCCGTGCTGCCTGAGCCTTTCTAAGGAGTTTCATCGTTCGCAAGGAAACAAGAAGAGACTAAAACAAGTAACTGAGAAGCATTTACAAACTCTGCTTAAGGCAAAGCTGTATCCCCTTTTCAGAGGGCTCTCTGCTAACTAAGTGTTTAGCCTGGTCCAGGGAGCATATAGGAAGAACTCACCTCTCCTTTCAGTGGTGCAGTGGTAGTCTCTAGGAAGTCAGGCGCTGAGAGGTAGTGAGCCTGCAGAGCTATGCACACAAGCTTTGAACAACTCAGTAACCACTTTTCAGATGAAAGGAAGAAGAGCCCACCTCAAAAATTCTCTTCCTTCTTCTCCTCATTAGCTTAACTAGAAGCGGGAATGCAAAGCTACTGTTTTCTCTGAGGCCTAGGGCAATAATGCATCTTGTATTGGCAAGTGGTAGAAGATCTCGGTTTATATGTTTCTTTTAATTTATCCGGGTTAGATGCTTATAAGGGGGTCAAAGTGAGTGCACGACTCTGGAAGGACCTAATAAACTGGGTTTTAAACTTGGTAATGTAAATGAAACAATCTTGCATTTATTTAAGGTATTCTTACAGATTTTAGAAGGTTTCTCTGATTTCTGTCCCTCTGAGATACTTCCTTGGTAAACAAATCAGCCAAAGAAGCACACAGAGCAGTGCAGCATCCTAGTTCGTTACAGTCCGTAGGCGTGTACTTAATTTTAAGTACATTCTTGAGTTGCATTGATTTCAGTGAGATTTAATAGCCTGGAAGTTAAGCACCCTACCGTGCCAGCCAGGCCAGCTTTGCTGGGGGAATTCCCAGGCAGACAGCAGCTAGTCGATATACGTCTCAATCACCTCTGCTGTACGGGATGCCACGTGCAAATCACATGATGGTGTTCTGGCAATGGAAAATATTTTTATTTGCACTTATTTGGAATCTGCGTCATCTGGACTAGTATCACTTAATTTGTACTTTTTTCTAGTAAGTGGTGTTTCAACCCCAAATGTATGCTGTGAGTGTTTTTTGTCAGTCGCTCAGGACTGTTGGACTCTCGGTAGTCCCTGAGGCTGGGATCCTGCAAAGATTTGGTCATGTGAGTAACTCGATATAGTTACGACTTGGGGCCATTCGTGTGGGTAAAGGTCCCTCTGTCTACAAATGTCATAGACTGGAAAATGTTGTAGATTGTTGAAGCTCCTGTTTTTTCTACCAGGAGCCAAGACGGTTGCTCAGAAACTTCTGGGATGACAGAGGTTACTAGCTGGCTGGACGCATGGATGCTGGGGGGACCTCTCACCCCAGAATGCTGCGACATGCTGCCATGTGGTGCCAGTGCTAGCACCCAGTTCCTGGGATGTGCTGTCCCATGGTGGGGTTAGATAGCTGTGCTGCTCTGCGATCTCCCAGCTCTAAAGCTGAAGGCTTTAGAAAAAGGCTGTTTAAGCAATATTGCCAGTGTGGAAAGAATCACAGGCACACATCTCATCATAAAACAAGCTAGCTTTGCTGTGGGGTGGAAGGACCTCAGCTTGCTCTATGCATTCTCCTCAAGGGGAAGAGAAATCAGGACTTGAATCTGCTCTGAAGGCCAAGATGTCTAGAGTTTTCCCTGGAAGCCAGCTTCAAATGAAGAAACAGTAAAAGGATTTGAGGAAAAAGAGATGGTGGTGAGCGTAACTGAAAAGTAAACAGCCTGAGTTATGGGAGGATTCTCAGATGGTGCTTATTGCTCCCAGCCAGCTTGTTCTCTTCTGTGATGGTCTGAAAGCATTTCAAGACATGACCTCCTGGGTATAATTAAGAACTTAATTAATAGCACAAATTTATGAGTAATGGTTCTTCCCACCAATTTTGTGATGTGTGTTGGCTGGATTCTGAAGCCTTCTGGCTAGATTCTGAAGCGTTCTGAAACGAATGGAGGGGGCAGGAGGACATGGCTGGCCCAAGCAGATTAGAAGGGTACATTTGATATTAGAAGACCATATATCCATGCGTGAAGCGTGCGTATGTGCACACATGCGCATTCACATAGAATAAAATTGTATTTCTTTTGTTGGCAAGAGCTCAGAAGCTAGACTAAGTCCCAGCAATGCCGTGGTGCATTTCGTGCAGGGAAGGTGCCTTACAAGGGGCTTCCCTTTCCAAAGTGTGCCATCAGGTCGGGAGGGAAGCCAGCAGCCCTCATCCTTCATGCTGCAGAATGGCAAATAGGCTCACAGGGATGCATTAAGCATCTATACTTCTCAGCCTGGCGTCCTGAGTATTTATCACAGGAAAGCTTGGAAAATGTTTGTATCCAGTTTTGCTTTCTGGAAGGGTGAAGGTTTCGGTCAATTCAAATCTCCTTAATTGTGTTTCTGAACACCTGGGTTTCCTGGTAAAATGCCGCCTGCTTGACTTTTTGTAACATCCCCCCCTGCCCAGGAGAGGTGACAGCCCGCAGAGGAAACAGGTGTGCGCCTTCATCACCTGCAGCCACAAAGGGAAGGAAGTGAGTGCCCTGGCTTCTCCTCAGCAGCCATCCGAGGCCATGCAGAGAGCCACGATGGCTCTCCAGGTGGCCACAAGCAATGCTCATGCTTAAAGCTGTGAGGACTATGAGGAGTGGGGAGGAGGCTAGGAAATTCTTTAAGCACTGAAGTCATAGAATCATGGAATGGTTTGAGTTGGAAGGGTCCTTAAAGATCATCTGGTTCCAACCCCCCTGCCATGGGCAGGGACACCTCCCACTAGACCAGGTTGCTCAAAGCCCCATCCAGCCTGGCCTTGAACACTTCCACTGGCACACAACCTGTGCCAGTGTCTCACCACCCTCATAGTGAAGAATTTCTTCCTAATATCTAATCTAAGTCTACCCTCTTCCAGTTTAAAACCATTACGTCTTGTCCTATCACTACAAGGGCTTGTAAAGAGTCCCTCCCCATCTTTCCTGTAGGCCCCCTTTAGGTACTGGAAAGCTGCTATAAGGTCTCCCTGGAGCCTTCTCTTCTCCAGGCTGAACAGCCCCACCTCTCTCAGCCTGTCTTCATAGGAGAGGTGCTCCAGCTCTCTGATCATCTTTATGGCCCTCCTCTGGACTTGCCTATGGCCTAATGTAGGTCTTTCCCCACTTAGCTTCCCATTTAATTTCATTGAAATTCTCTCCCCTTGCTCCTCATCCATAGCACGATGCACTCTGCTCTGAGNCATAGGAGAGGTGCTCCAGCTCTCTGATCATCTTTATGGCCCTCCTCTGGACTTGCCTATGGCCTAATGTAGGTCTTTCCCCACTTAGCTTCCCATTTAATTTCATTGAAATTCTCTCCCCTTGCTCCTCATCCATAGCACGATGCACTCTGCTCTGAGTGCTGACTGCTTCGTATAAATCCAGGCACTGCATTCTCACTGGGTCCTTTGCACGCTGTAGCTTCTTAGTTTTAATGCTAGCGGAAGCAAAGATGAAGTGTGATCATGGGACATNTCCCCACTTAGCTTCCCATTTAATTTCATTTAAATTCTCTCCCCTTGCTCCTCATACGTAGCACGATGCACTCTGCTCTGATCCTAACTGCTGACTGCTTCGTATAAATCCAGGCACTGCATTCTCACTGGGTCCTTTGCATGCTGTAGCTTCTTAGTTTTAATGCTAGCAGAAGCAAAGATGAAGTGTGATTACGGGACACCTAGCAGAAAACTCTACGCAAAATTGCTAGCCTGTACTGAGATGTTTCATTTGTGAGTTGCTGTTTTTAAATCTCTCTGATCTGGTGATTGACAGATGATATCAAAGTGGACTTTCACTGTGCTAAGACCCCTATATGAGCTCTTGCAGAAACCTGGTGATAAAATCTGACCAGTAAGTGGTGTCAGACAGGAATGTGTTTGTTTGCTGATGTTTATTATTTTCCTTAAAATGGTGGAAAAGGAAGACATATTTAAACTTGATTGAAACAAGTTGAGGTAGCTGAAAATTCACTGGTTTTGAGCTGAATCTTGCAGTTCCGTATTCAAATACGGAGTTTGGTGAGAAAAAAATAAATTTATTTTCCTTAAAAACTCTCCCCTACTCCAATTGAGATATGATAAAAATAGCTATTAAAATAATAAGTAATTTTTTCCTGGTTGGGGATGATGATTTTTGGATTTCTGTGTGTGTGAGAAACATAGAAGCCTAAGCAATGCATGTCAGTAGGATAGATGTTTTTTGCATGTGATACTCACATGGTATGATGTAGGGACTTCCTATAATTATCCTATGCCTGTTGAAGGACAAAAGTAAATTGGTTCTTTCAGGCGAAGAGGAACCCAAGACTGATTTTTTGACAATGTACTCAGTATTTAGGAGTGTTGTGACCAAACCAGGGACACCACAGGATGTGCCCACTGAAAGACCACTTCAGAATATGAATGACAGTGGTTAAAAGCCATGCAAGATTGCTCACAAGAAGAAGAGAATAGGGAAATAGGAAGCCTTGATGTTATCTGCTGTTCCCACACTCTTCTCTTACTTTCCTCCCAGACCAGCTTTGTGAAAAAACACGTTGCTCCCTCAGGGAAAGTAACAATTTAACACCGCAGGGAAGAAAGAGGTTTTGCAATGTGCCACATGAAACGATGCAGTATCACTCAACTAACATCTGGTAAAACGTTCTTAAATAGCCTCATCTTTCTGCCTCAGCATTTCTAACATCAATAGTTTTATTGGTAATAATCAGTGAGGTCTGAGATTTGTTGGAGGAGGATAGATGGCTGCATTAGGGGAGAAAATCTAACGGGCTTTGAAGTATGCTCATAGAAAAATGCTGAGACAACATTACAATTACTGAGCTGAGAAGTCTGCACTGATTTGCAGTTCCCAAATTGTTTGGAAGACATGAGGAAGACTGCCTTGAGAGTAGTTGCTTTGCTTTAATGCCATCAGATTCATAAGAGCTGGAGAACTCCCCAGGTATGACAATCCAGGGTAAATCTAAACCTGACTTAAACATTTCTCCTGGAGCTCCTGTGGCTGCCCATACAGGTCACATGAGGTGCTTTCTCTTGCATTCCCTACAGCCCCAGGCTAAAGGCCTTTGAGAGGAGTTCTTCTCCCATTCCTATCTGATAGGTCTGGGCAAATCCAATCCAGTCTTCCGGTCAAATTCTTTCCAATCCACGTCACACAACTTTCCTTCCACCCAAGCAATCCTTTCCATTTTTGCTCTTCTTCTTCTTTGCATTAAAAAAGATACCTTGAGAACTCTCTTCGTATAGTTAAAGAGAATTATTTTCTACTCTGAAAAGTGGACCCACATGGAAACTCCAGCACAGGAATGACACAAGATTGTCTTTCAGCTACCAAAGTGATGTGAAATAGTAGCATGCAGCTGTGTAAGCAAATAGACCAGCATTACAGGAATCCACGCAGAGGTCAATGGTGATCTGTGGAGTGGCATCTGTGCTGCTTTGTGCAGGCAATGTGCTTGGTGCTGAACTGGATGAGAACTCACATTTTGTTTCCAAGCGCAATAATGCTGTGAGATGGTTCAGCTATAAAAAAAGAAGATGGAGCTGAAGAAACTTAGTGTGATGCCAACATTAATATTATCTGGCCTTAGTAATGGCCAGAGATCTCCGAAGACGGAAATTTCTGGGCCTCCTGCTTCCTTTAGTCTTCTGCTGTTACCTCCTGTCCCAGTTGTTGAACCCAGCTGGTGATGGTCAGAAATGCCCTGCAGCATTTCCAGTTGTAGGAACCGATGGTGAAATAGTAAGTGCGGTTAATATGGAGAAATTAATTCCAGACTGGGTTGTAAGCTGCAGTGAAAGAGAATGGGGACACAGCAGAGAAAACCCACCACTTGTGTACCTTAAGGCTTAAGAGCCCTCTGAGCTCTGGGACTGCTTAAGGCTTCTCGCGTTACATAAAGCAGCCTCCAAATTGCTCTACCTGATAACAGGCTGCCCTCTGAGCTATACCGCTCCTCAGCTTTGCCACAATCCAGGCTAGACTCCTAATCTGTCTAGTACTGGTAGTAAAGATGAACTGCTGGGGAAACTGGTGTCAAAAAGTAAGGCTGGTCTCAGCTGATGATGTTAAAGAACAAGAAGTTCAAACCTCCTGAGATCCCTTCCCACCTGAATTATGCTATGATTATAAGTTGCTGGGAGCAGATGGTCTGTAGCAGGTCGAGGTCAGTGCAGCAGCTTCTGTACAAATGAATCATATCAGTGTACAGGACTTCTTCAGCATATCAAGAAAAGTAGTAAAAGGAGAAATTATTAATCTTATTTTTCAAAAAGTCCTCAGATGAAGCTATTTGGGAGGCCAAGTGGCCTTGGTTCGAGGAGGAAGCTTTGTTGTAGATCATGAACAAGTAAAAAGAAGGAAATTACTAAAGTTGTTTGCCTAAGACAGAAAAAAATAATAAAGGGACATGTCCCAAAGCATATTGTAGCACAGATGCTGTTTAAAATATATAGTAGTGACCTGGATAGGGACAAGAACATGACCAAATTCACAACTAGCACAAGTGTATCTACCTACCTATGTATGTATCTGGTGAGTAATATTATACATTGGCACATATGCTCCATGGCACCAATAACATTCCTAATTTGGGGGGGTCAGATTGCTCACCGAGGAAGAGTCTTCTATGTTTAAAAATACATGTTATTTGCTTTTCTAGGTGCAGGTCTGTCAGAATAGCTTTTTTGTTTTGGTTGCTTGAGTTTTCTGTGTTAGAAATGTGTACCAAGACTTATTTTCATGGCAGGCTTTTCTCAACAAGAAAGACTTCTAAAAAATGGGTACCTACATTCTGGATTTGTTTGCTTTCTTCAGGAAGATTGTGCCATCATTGGGACTCCCTTGGCAGAAGATACTTTGTCCCTAGGTTTCACATAGCCTATGAGGTCCCGTTCAAGTTAGGGAACAATTGTTGAAGTGATTCATAGATTGACATATTTCTTTTCAAGTGCCAGGATTTTTTTGAGGCATTTCTGAAGAGCAATCTCTCCTGCTCTGTGAGACACCATGCCCCGAGTCCTGTGGGGATTGTAGCCTGGACTCATGTGATGGAGTAATCCAAAACGTCCAGGAGAGAAAGCAGTGTAGTAGCAGGTGAAACTCACAGGAGGAGTACAAGCCACTGCATTCGCAGAGGAAGCACATCCATCTTTAAGTACTCCAGGCTCCTGACTAAACTTAACCCCTCATGGAAAAAGTTGTAGGAAGCATTCTTGTGACCAGCTCCCTGAGAAGAGAGGCATGATCACCCAAACATGGGGCTTATTGCTGCAGTCAGATGTTCTGGGGTTTGATCAATGTGGAGTGAAAAGACAACAATATTGATGAGAGACTGCTCTGCTGGCCTTGACAGCAGATGACTCGGCATAGCTAACATCCATTTGGCTCTCCTCGCCCTCCCTCAGACCCCAAACAGGGCGCTTTTGTCCATGCCGCCTTGTGGGAGCCGTTATTAGTGAGGCCAGCACCCAAACCATCCTGGGAGAGCCTCATTGGCTTGGAGCAAAATTGCTGACAGTTCAACAGTACTGATGATAATGGGATCATATTGGAGCCTGTGCCTTGGTCCTGTTAGTTTGTGAGTTTGGTGCACCTTCACTGTCTGAGAGCAAGCTAGGTTTGGAAGAGGAAGAAGGTCAGAAAGTAAGGAGTGAAAATATGACTATGCCACTGAGCTCAAGGAGAGAGGAGCTGTTCCTCAAATTGCAACCTGCTGCATTTATTGGATTGCTTTTCGGCCTCTGGAGTAATGGCTAAGATGATGGATACCTTGACTCCTGACTGCCCAAATATGTGGATAAGGACATAATTGAGATCTTTGCTAAGCTCGTGAGCTGATGCAGTAACTAGTTTGCTTATCTCTGGATTGATGTGCAGGTTAGTGCTAGAGCAGGGTTTGTTTTCATAGAGCCAAGTGGCTCCAGCCTGTCGTGTCTGTGGTGCCTGTATGGGCAGAGTGAGCCAGGCTCTGTGTTCCAGCTTCCCAAACTGGTGCGTGGCTGGCTCTGTGCTAGGCACTGTGTACAAGCTGGCATGGAGGCAGTATAAATAACCAGTCCTGAGATAACATCAGAGGATGTCCATCATCTTTGAAATACAGTGTTTGTGTGCTAACATGGTTCTTGTAGAAGGGAGGCTATCATCTATTAAAAAACGTCTAAGTTTAGCTTGGATGTCCATTTGTCACAGACTGGAGGAGGAGAAATTCGGCTGAGTCCTGACTGGTTTTAACTTTGGGAAGGTGAAAAATGCATGGAATGAATGAAACTGCAGCATGAAAGCCTGCAGGGAAAGTTGGTGCAGTCACACTGCTTACCAAACTCCATATTCTTACACAGAAACATGAAGCAATGTTGCAGAGTGTTTCTGGATGCTGGAATAAATATCTAGTGTCTACAGAGAGCGTGCCCTGTGTCTGGAGATCCACTCTCCAGTGCACAGTGTGCTTTCATTTGGGGTGTCTTTGAAGTGAATTAATATGTTGATGTTTGTCCAGTCAGTGCCTGAAGGAGTTTCATTTTTTATTTTATCTTAAGGGTAGGTGAAAAAAAAAGACCCCCCCGTATGTATATGTAAGGTGGTTACATGTGAGATTCTGTTGCAAATGAAGAACAAACCTACAGAGAATATAAAACCAGGAGCCAGCCCTGAGGGGAGCCAGAAATATTTTGGCTGAAAACCTTGTTGGTGCCCCCTACTCAGTCAAATCAGTTGTGGTCAAGTACTGAAGCATGTTGCTTTTTAGTACACTGAAAATTACCAGGAAACCAAAGATTTTGCTTTATTCCTGCCTGGAGCTACCAGGAAACTGTATAACTGCCTGCCAGTGCGTTACATAGGGACTTGCGGTGGCTTGTTGGTGGGCTGTAGGCACCTGGATAGTTTAAGTGACAACGATGTGTGCCACCCTACAGTTGTTTGGTTCTGTTGCATGAGGAGGAGATGCCCTCGCCTGCTGACACTATTGTGGCAGCCACTGCAGGCTGGAGCCCAGCCTGGCTAGCAAAACCTGCTCAAGAGGCGGGATGAGGACATGGGTGGTGAGCCTCTTCTCTGTGCTGCGCCACACCATTTACAGAACCCAGTCTGGCTTGTTTAAACCCAGGGTGGGTATGTCTATAGGAGCTGCCACAGCTACTGGGGCTCAAGGAAAATTGCAAGAATTTTTAGCAGGCAGAGTTGTTTTCTTTCTGCACCTCTCTGAACTCACCGGAGCCTGCACACAACTCAGAAGAAATGCTGGACTGGGGATGTGCTGCACTGTGTTGGTGTGCCTTCGGAGTTGTTATCAGGGCCTTAGAGATCTCAGAATTTCTCGGTTTGAATGCCTTTCTTTGACTATCAGACACACCATCTCTGGTTCCCAGAGACCCCTCTACTCAGCTCAGTGATAAAAGCACTTTTTAACACCAAAGCTGCTGTGTTCCCACGCCTGTTGCTGTCATGAGGGAGGCCAGTCTTAAACAATAGCAGAGGAATAAAGAATAGCCTCGCTAATCGATATCCTGCCTAGACGCTGAGTCAGGTGGCAGCCTGGGCCTCTTTAAAATTCCTGCATTGTTCCTGATTTTTTATTTGACTGGGGTAAATTTTTATCTTTAAGGAAAGAAAACACACGGGACCAACTGTCTCTGCCTGCTCCACTGTTCCCTTCCCACCCACCCCCACTCAGTTTTGGTGTCTTTGTCCTGTGGTAGCCTCCGCCAGTGAGGGATATAGATACGATTTGCTAGTCTGGACTTTGAGCTGAGTGTGGTGTGCTGTGCTGTGGTTAGGACGAGGTGGTGGTGGTGGTCTGAGCAGTGCTCCCTAAGTCACATACACCTGCAAGGCTTTGGAGAACACGACCTTTGACACCTGTGTTTCCACATGGGCTCACGTTATGTGATTGGTCTTAAAATGGTCAGAAGGCCAGGCAAGGATGCAGGCACAGGTTCCCAGAAAATTTCTCCATAGATGAATGTTTGGAGCCCTGACAGGATGCTAGGGAAGTCTGTGTGTGAACAGACGTTTGGAAAACTGACAAAACCAGTATTTGCTTAAACAAACTGTGAGATCCCATAGCTCAAGCTCTTCAATCCACCTCAGCTACCCTAAAAATGTTTTCCAGAAGGAGAAGGGGGCCAGGGCGGCATTCCATAATCTCTGAATCCCACAGTGCCTGCAGGGTCCTTTATGGGGGTTTCATTCTGCTCCTGTCATCCCCGAGCATCACCCCAGGGCTGCCCCCACCAGCCTGGACCAGGGGGCTGTGGCTCTGCCCTTTCCCCTAGCCACGAGCCCTGCGTCAAAGGCTGCAGAGGAGGAAGGTCACAGATACCCCCAGGATTGTCCTTAAAGCTGGGGGATCCCAAGGAAATCTTTGTGGCTCTTTGGCACAGCTTGTCTCCTGCTAAAAGGCCCCAGCAGAGGGGGAAAGTGTGGTCCTTGCTGTGCCGCCGGGCAGGAACTCTGGGGGCTGGAAAGGGAACTGGTAAGGGCTACATTTGTGCATGTAGATATGAGATAAGAGCTGACCTACCCTTGACCCCAAACTGAACTCCCTGAAGCTCAAACAAGGTAAGGCAACTGCTTGTGAAAATGCCGGGGAGAAGCCTGCCAGACTGCCAAACCTGCTGCTCTTGGCTGGGGCTGGGAGCAGACATTGAATGACCATCCGTGAGGTGCTTCTGCTCCAGGCAAAGCCTGCAAGGCAGTGCGTTCTCAGGAGCTTGCTAGGTCCCTGACTAAAACACTTGAGGACTGGTGACATAGAGGAATCGGGAGCAGAGCATGCCTGCTGGGAGACAGGGCAAGCATGGCCGTGCTGCAGAGCAGCAGGTGCTGGGGGCTGCCAGACCTGCCTTCCTGGGGTGGGACACACCATGCAACTACTGCTGAGGCCCAAAAACCTGGCAGGGAGACACCCAGCCCAGCCACAGGGCTCACCATGCAGGAGGGAGACTTTGGGCAAAGGAAACTGTGCTCAATTTTTTTTCCCATCAGATTTTTCTTTCTTTTCCTTTCCAAAACTGCTGAAGTTCTAGAAGAATTCTGCATCGCGAGCATCAAAGGCTCATCTCACGGGCCATGGAGCACTGTCAGGCGATGAAGGAAGCCTGGCTGGCAGCAGGGTTGCATGGGGAAGGATGCTCTGCTCACTCTCGTAGGCCTGCTTGCATCTGGAGACAGGGAAGACGGAGGGCCCGACATTTGTGTCCCCCACAGAGAAGGCACCAGAGGAACCCAGCAGCTGCCTGTGCTGCCCTCACTGTGATTTCTGGCTGTCCCTCTCCATGTATACCAGTTTAGCTGCCCACCTCCATGGGTCCTCCCTGCCCATAGCTCTCCAGCACCTTTTGGTTCTGAGATTGCATTTTTTCCCTGGTGGGGGGCAGTGGTGTGTTTAAAAATAACGTAAAGGAGAAGAATCCAAAGCAGGACAAACCCCTGAGGTTCCCAGCGTGGTACTTGGCAGAAGTACAGCCCTGTCTTTGGACAAAGCCTTTGTCCTGAGGGGTGGGGGACAAATAGAATTTACAGACAATGGAGAAATCGTTTCAGATTAAGCTAAAATAGCATTTACTAGGTACCTGAATGGGGTCTTTACTGCACATAGTCAGTTAGGGTTGCTTTCAGATATCCCTACAGTGATATGCATTACAGATACTGTCGCAGCATCTTCCCCCCATGCAAGTATGAACAGGGCAACATCCACAGCTGAGTGGCCTTAGGTGGAGTTCCTATACTGGAAATCTGTTTCTTCTGGGAAAGAAGCATCCCTCTTTAATGATATTTTTTTACATCTCCTGGGAGCCTCAGATCTGCTTTACACAGGACGGGAAGTGGCACCTGTGAAGGCAAGCATGGTATGGTGTGGCAAGGGCTGTCCCTGACACCGTGCTCTCAGCACTAACCCCTACGTGCCCGCTCTCCCAGGAGCGAGCAGGGGGCTCTGCCTGTGCTGCCTACGGCTTGCATGGTGGGATGCGGGTTTGTCTTGAACTTCAAGGAGGAGGGAGAGACTCTTCTTGCCCCTAGTGCCTTTATGAAGACTGGGAAACAGAAAACATGGGTATCTCAGAAGGTGTTTTCCAGCAAACACAAACCAAGAAGCAGCTCTCTCTTTTCTCTCTATGAACATAAATACAGGGTGCCAGAGGACCGGCAAGATATAACCTGCCTAGTTAACTGCTCAGTGCGCCTCAACCTCACACAGGCAGGGCATCACTGGAGGTGAACTGAGAATTTCTTTCAGACCTGGGCTTCTGTGCTGAGGCTGCTGGTGAGGACTTCATTGGTGCCAGCTGGGAAGGGGGTGGTTGTGACAACCACACCTGCCTCATGGGAATATAATGGAGTCCATTAGCTCATTGTGATAGTTGTGGGGGTTTGCTGTGTGTCAGACCTGTTAGCTGTGCTTCTGTGAGATGGTTGCTTGCTCACCATAACAGTGTTGCTTGAAATACTGGATGTCAGCTGTGGTCGCTCAGGCAGTGGGAGCATCCTTGGTGTCCTTGATATGTGTGTGGATCCTTGTTTTGTAGGTTGTGGAGGAGATTCCTGAGTTCCAAGTTGTTTTGAAACACTTTGATCAGTCTGTGGCCACTCAGTCTCTCTCTGCTGTTGCTACGAGGAGTTAATGGTCACTGTGGTGTGGATAGAGCTGGGATGTTTTGGCTCTAACAGACCTGTGGTGTGGTTAAGCCTACGGCTTGGTGGCTGCCTGCATGGTTCCAGCTTGAGGATTGTGCCAACAGCTGCACAAAAGAAATTAATTTCTTATGAGCTTCTTTACTTGCCCCTGGAAAAAGTCTTGGGTCCTAATCGAGCTGTTAGTCACAGCAGGTTTTCCAAGCCTCGGAGCTTGCCTGTGCAGGGGGCTAATCTCCATGGGGTTGTGTGCCAGGTGTGCTGCTGGGGGCTCTGCTCCGCTCCAGGCGGCATGTGCGAACTCGTGCCTGGGAAAGCAGTCACTTTAGGGAGCAGATCTTTCCTCCCCGGGGAGGGAATGGTGGGGAGGAACGAATGCAACCAGGCTACCCCTCCATCAGTGTGTTTGAGCAACGAAAAATCTCTTTAATGCTCACCAGGGAACCCGCAGGGGGTTTTGTAAGGGAAGATTTGTTCCCTGCAGGCCTGATGCTGTGACAGGTCCCAGCGGCGATGAGGTGGCTGGCTAGACAGGAGGCTGCCTACCCAAAAGAGAGGGTGCAAGGTGCCGCCTGCCAAAGCAGCAGCCGGTGAGAAGGCGACCGGGCTGCACAGCGTCAGCGCACACATGGCCGGTGGGGAAGCGCGAGCCCGGCTTCAATCCTTGTCAATGGCACCTCGTTGACTTTTAGCGCTTCCTTATCGTGTCCGCCCTCACCTCGTAGCAGCGCTGATAAAATGCCATCGCCGCTGTAATCTCCTGAGCAGCTCCGCGGGAGACGTGTCAGAGCATGGGAGGCTGAACCGCCCGCAGCCAGCAACCAGCGTGGGACGCCGGTCCAGAGCAAGGTAACAACAAAACGGCCCTAACCTGAGACACGGCGAGGGCGGAATAACCTCCTAAGTTTATGGAGTCGATAAAGATGGGCACGGCAGCGCATGATTTTTGTGTAGGATAGGGGTTTGCAGAAGTTGGGATAGCTGTTACTTCTCAGTACCTCGTGGAGCTGGAAACGTAAGCCGTGTGAAGTGATTGCAGTATGGTAGTACCTAGAGCTATAAGCACTGGAGTTATGATAATGGGAAGGAACGCACAGGGGCTTTTTGTTGTCTTTTTATCCAGAAATAACTTATTTCTTTCTCTTGGGGTATTAAGCACCTAAGTAGTTCTTGTACAAATCTTAACTGTCACTAAAAGAAGGTATTCTTGTTCAACATGTTACTGCTACCTGTAGGCCCGTGGCAATTTTTTAAGCTATTTTTGATTTTTTCTTTTCTTCTTTTTTTTTACAGGCAAGCAGCTTGCAGTGATACACTTGGGAAACTCCTCTTTATGGGTTTGCACTAAGGACCCCTGAATATAAAACGATAAGCAACTACTGAGCAGGTATGTAATTTTTGGAACCTGTAACTGGTGCCAAACTGGTGTACAGTATCTTGCCACTAGAGGAGAACAATGAAACCTGTCATGGAACTGGCTGGAAAGAAGAATTTGCCTTCTGAGTGAGAAACTTGAATGTTTAAGAGTGAATTATTTTCCTTTTNTTTTTTTTTTTTTTTTTTTTTAAAAGACTAGACTTAGTGTCCTTCTTCCTGAATTGGAGAGAAAAGTCATGATGCTAAAATTCCTTGCTGGAGGAAAACTTCTGAAGATTTTATCAAAGAACTTGGGGCCAAAGTCCTTCACTTTTTTCATGGCTGAAGATTTGATTTCATCTTCACTGATCCAACTATTTTAAATGATGAAAGGTGAAACAAGGGACTTCTTTAGAGGAAGTAATTATCATTAACAACAGAAACTTCCAGTGAAATCAATGAAAAGTTTCAATTTGACTTGCCGCTTTACTTTTCCATCTTATTCAGAAAATTGGCTTATGCAGCTCTCAGCGTGGTTTTTTGTGTTTTTTTTTTTTTTCCCTTCGTGGGCTACAGCTCTACTCTGCACTGTGTTATTCATTGAATGTTGTTATCCTGTATGTTTTATATAGCACTAGTCTTGTAATCATCCCTGTAATCACTTCCATATGCTGCAAACTTGCAGAATGAAACAAACTCCTTCCACATTCCCTGTATTCACATTGTCTTTGCCAAGTTCTTCCTTTCCAGTACTTGCTTGGGTACCTTGAAGTTTATTTTCAATATCATAATCCCAAAGTTGTTCTCACAGGAATATCTAGTGTTGCCCCTGCCACCTTTAGGAGTCTCTTGTTTTTTTTCCCACCAGCTTTGATCTTTCCTGTGCTTTTGAACTGTTCTGCCCCTCTGCTCTCTTTCTCTTGTTTCTGTCCAACATCTTGTACTACCATCTCTTTGTTCCAGTGTCTCCCCATTTCTCCAGTCTTCCATCATCCCCTACCAACATCTGGAACTCAATGTGTGGGAAACCTGGGCCTTTTCCCAAGACCACCTCTCTTCATCACCCCCAGCACTTCCGCTCTTCTCCCTGACAGTGACATCCAGATTACTGCATATTTTACTGTATCCAGGCTCTGCCTTGCATATGGACCTGTCAAATCTCACTGTTTTTTTTTCCTCTAAAACCTGACTTTTTTCCTCAAGTGAAAAGTTCAGTTGTCCTCAGTTACTGCGGTGCTGCTTGCAGTCCCTAGCCTCCTGCTCCGAGGTCCTGCTGCCTACCCTTGTCATTCTCCAGCTTCACATTCCTTCTGTGACTTCTCCATCAGGTTTCAGCCTCTCCATATGGATTCAGTATGTCCCCATTTCATGGCTGGCTGCTATCCCCTCACACTTGTCATCTTCATGAGTGGTGTTTAACCACTTACTGACTCTTTCTGCATCTGCTCACTCACCTTTACGCCCTTTTCCAAGCCTTCAACATTTCTTTTCTTACACTTCAACACTTTTTCCTTGACCCTGTTCATACTAGGTAGGATCAGGAGCACACCACCTTGGAGACAGTAAACACCTAATCCCCCTTGAAATGAATGATGATTAACTGCCCACCTAGGAGTTAGGCAGCTGAACATCGTTAAGGTATTTGTGTACCAGTGTGCCACCTGGCACCTGCTGTTTGCTCTTGAGACCAGTACTTAGATTCCCTGCACTGCTGATGTCAATTTACCCTGGAAGTCTGTGATATCTGCCAGTAATGTCCCCAAAGTCTGCATTTGGTGACAGCCTGAGGAACTTGATATCTAGTTCTCACTTCAGTCTGCTGAGATCCATAAGCAAGATGCCCTTCTGGCTATCTCTGTCAGGGCCTGCCCTCAAATGGGTTTTTGGAGAAAGCATACCAGATCAATTGGTGCACAATGCAGGGCTGGTGGAGAAGGTAAGTGTTGTGGTGGGTGTCTCAGACCAGGAGGTAAATGACCAGATTTAACTTCCTTCTTTTCTTGGAGGATGGGAAAGAGCATGTAGCCCCCTCACCTCTGAAATCCACTGTTTGTAGAGACAGATGCTGCTATGTTGTTAAAGCTTGCTCAGTGGATCAGCAGAGCATATAAAATGAAGTGTATGTAATGTTAGGCTAAGCTGTCATGGTGGTAAAAAGTGGGACTGTGCTTCATTTATAGCCCTCTGGTAATATGCCCATGTAAGACCAAGCCTTACATTCACACTTTATCTAGCTGTCTGGTCGTTATTCTTTGAAATTTTAAGGAGCTTCCTTGTCACATTTGAGTGAATTCCATCCTAGAATGTGCTAGAGCCTGAAGGGCAAAGCCATTTGCCCAAGGAACTTGAAGTCAAATGGAGAAAGTGTTTTCCATATTCTAGTAAAATGTCCTAATTAGTGGCCTACTGGGCCATGTCACCACTAGCCTGGCTTACTATCTTTTTTTTTTTTTTCCTGGAGTGCCTTTTGACAAAAAAACCCCTGCATTATGGGCTTAGACCAGGAAAGACAGCGAGGTGGTGAGTCCCATTTTGAGATGGATACCCCTGCTACAGATAGGTGTGAGACATCCGTGTCCACCTGAAAGTCATGCCCTCAGTCAGTTGTTTCCCATGGACATCCTATGTGGCATCCCTTAAGGGTGCTGATAATTGCCGGTGCTCTTCTGAGACGCCCAGCGCCGGCCACCTCCCCTCTTTGTCCATGTGCAGCAATGAGGGGATGGATGTGAACTACTAGCTGAACTGCTCCTGCGCTCAGCACTAACCAGCTCGTGTTTGCTGCAGACCTCGTGTTACAGTTCACCAGCAAAAAAAGAAAGGAGAAGAAAAAGGGAATAGAGAAAATAAAAAGCAGGACATGGAACTAATGGAAATGGGGGAGTACTTCTGATATTATAACTCTACCAGGCTTAGATTTCTTTAGCTCCTGCTGTGCTTTGCTAAAAACGAGGCTAGTTAGCAGCAGATGTGAATGTAACAACTGATAGGGGAAGGAGAGAAGCTGTAAAAAAATGCATGAATTAAGTAGATTCTCTTACAGTTTTTTTGGGGGGAGGCTTTGGAGTAGCAGTTTTCAAACTGTGGCCTACTGCTTGCTCATGTCAAGTGATTGGGGTGCTGTGGAAGGTGACAGAAGGGTGCAGTAAGCAAGGTGCATGATGTGTCATCAATCAGAAAAAGGAGAGCACTTACAGAATGGATTACCAGAACTGCTGAGGGATGATGGTGTAGCTGGGGGGAAAGATGTAGCTTCTGCTAATGTTGCAGAAGTGGGGATGGGGATTCACGTTACTAAGAATAAATGGGTTTATGGAAAGGATACTGATGGTTATTTGGTAACCAGAAGCTTAAATGATCAAAGAGTTTAGTAAGCCCTTCTGACTTTGCCTTGCCCTTCCAAAAATATATTATGGCTGTGTGGAAGGTCATCTCCCATCCGTTCTTAGACGTTAATCACCCTCTTCAATATAGGTGGCCTATCAGATTGCACAGGCTGGGTAAACACTGGGATATATGATAGCACATTTGCTGAGCTGCAGGATCTAAAGGTAAGGTCGATATCTGGAAGGCCAAGATATTTGTGAGGGGAGGCAGGATTCCTGGTCTCTTCAGCTGCTTGCCCTCAAAATGGAAGGAGAAAGCATTTCGAATTCCAGAAGTCTTCGCAGGCTCCAGGCTATAAACAGGCTCTTCCTGTATGAAGCAATAAGGATCTAACAGTAACCAGGAGATGCCTGCTTTTCCATACAGGCCTAGTACCACTGGGATATGTTTTTTGGAGGGGGGGGGGGGATGAAGCCCATTAGTCAGTGGGGAAAGGAGTGCCCAGTGCTACTGGTGTGGATCACCCAAGAAGGCAATATCAAAGATAGAGTCATGAGATAAAGAAGAAATGAAAGCCAAAGTGGAGGGAGACAGAAAGGGGAAGAAGTCAAAAACAAACAAACAAAAGATGGAAAGAGGAAGAGTATAATTAGGGAGAGGTGGGAGAAGTATTGACAGTGGTTTGAACAATGGAGAAATGTCCCAGCCATTTAATACACTCCATAATACTGTATTATTTTTTTTTCAGCTACCTAGGCTAAGGGCCTCTGTGGGAGCAAGTACTCAAATGATGGGTACCCAAGTTGTTCTGCTCTCTCCAAATTCAATGAGAGCAGAATTTATCCCCTAGATAACTATCCTGAATTCATACTGGGGCGCTGTGGCTCTAGCATGGTCTGGATCCTCTGTTTCAGATTTCTGAGTAAGTCTGTCTTCCCAGAAGTAATGTGAAGGAAGATATGACCAAAAAGGAATGTATTTGCTGTTTTACTTTGTGAATCACAGGGCATATGCCACACGCAGTAGTCACAGATGCTCTGTTTATTTCCACCTCTTGCTGGAATGCCGTGGTACTGCAGCTTGGGTCTCTGAAGCCATTTTTGGCATGTGGCCTCTTTGTGCTAAAAATCTTCATGGGTCTGTCACCATAGGCCACAGCTATACCTCAGGGTGCTGAGTATGCAGGGTTTTGATGCTTGGACATGCTTGTAAGACACTGCTCTGTATTTGCTGGTCCTAGCCCAGAGACTAAAGTGAAGGTTACTGACAGTTTAATATCCAGTAGTCTGTTGCAAGGCCTGGTGTTCCCTGACAGCAATGACTATTGTTTCACCCTGTAACCACATCTCTGCTCCCCATCAGAAACACCAAACCTGAGCAGCCTGGAGTGTGCTAGCTTCCTCTCTGGTGTGTGGTCTGACACGGATGGGCAAACCGCTTGGGTGATGTGGGAAACCAAAGTGTCCCTTATAGCTAAAGTGAAATCTTCTAGGAGGCAGGTTGTTACCGCATCAGTCAGCTGTGACAGTGAGGGAAAGTGCCTCTGCAGAAAGGATCTGTCACTTGGACCCTTTGTTTACACTGAGCAAAGCCATTGGATTTCATACCTTCTCGTACGATGACCCTACAATAAAAAGTGAAAAGATCAGACATATCTGTAGGTACAGACAACTGGGACTCTTTCCCAGATGGGAAATCTGCACAGTGAGATGCCAGACCCATGAGCCCTTCTCCTCCCTGGGATGGAATAACCCATCTTTTTTCATCGTGAATCTTACCAGCCAAAGGTGTTGCCTCACCTCATTCATTAGCCAGCCAGTGTTGGTATACTTAGGGGTTAAGTAGTTAATCTTCAAAAATCCCTTGGAAGTCAGAGAATCCATATATTTGCAATTTGTGTAATTTGTGTACTGCCCCTGAGGCAACCCGGCATGGGAATGCAACCCCATATTTGTGTGTTTAACAACTGAAAAGAAGATGTGAGAAGTTTTGTATTCACAACAGTATAAAGAAAAGCTTTGACTGTCTAACCTCCTGTTTCACCTTCCCTGTTGCACGCTCTGCATCTTCCTGCTGCCCAGTCCTGCAGAACCAGAAAGCCTGTATTGTAGTGTGCATTGAGACAGGGTGATGTTGACACGGGATGACGTTAAGCATGTGGGTAAGCTTTGCCAGAGCAGGGGCTTGTACCACAAACACTTTGAGAACAACTTATTCACGTTCCTGTGTTTTCGTGAGAAATTTTACATTTCTGAAAGACAAGATCCGAACTGCAGTTTGAGAATTGTAAATCACTTGCTTTTGCCTCAGTTAGAGAGGAAAACTGTTTCTTAATGAGGGGCCCACTTGTGGTAGGCCCTATGGAAACATGTATCAAATGGTAACTTTACCTTAAAGCACTTACAATCAAATTACACAAGGTAGACTGATCCAGGAAGAGATAGTGCTGTTAGAGATTTTTGTTGTTGCCATTTCTTGCAACGCAGACATTAGAACTTTACAGGAAATGTGTCGGTCCTCCAAATGGATGGAGATGTGTAATTGTAAGGGGGAATAAGAATTGTAAGGTTGGCCATTTGTGGCTCTATACTATTGAACTCTACTATTGATGATCTGAAAGACAGCAAAATAGTCATTGATCAGTAGGAATGACTCAAAAATCAGTGAGCTAGCAAAAAAAATAAATACTGTAATAGCCTGGATCACTTGGAAAGATGGGGCCAAGCATAACACTAGCTGCTGTAAGTCACATGTCAAAGAATAAGGAATACAGGCTATGCTTATCAGCTGGCAAGTTTGCCTTGGGAAGCAGTGACAGGGAAGGAGTGGGGGCTGGAGCGGCTCACTGGCTGATGACAAAATTCCAGGATGATGCTGTAGCTGCGAGAACTCATGCAGCTTTCGGTAAATAACTTCAAGATGAATAGCTCTAGGAGAGGCTGAGTGCGTGTGTCATTTAGCAGTCACACAGTCACTTCCCATGTACTCTATTTAGTGCTTTTGTTGGTGGTTCCTGAATGGGAGAGGTTTTGGGGACAATGACTGGAGGGTATTAAGGAACTGGAAGCGTGCCTTCCAGTGAAAGAGGTCGAAGAGTTGAAGGGAAAAGGGAAAGCTGAAGGCTCACTTTTGTCAGTGTCTATATACACTCACGTAGGGAACAAATTTTCTATGGCCTAGCAGGCTGAAGGGTAGTAAGACCCAAAAACTGGAATTTGAAATGGGCGAAAAAAGTCACATGAAAGAGAGCACTATTTATTAACATTGTCATTAACCACTAGAAAAACCCACTGAGGGTGGTGGAGGATCCTCCACAGCAGGCTTTTAAATTGTGGCTGGATTCTTGTCAGAAAGCAGACCCTTACAGAGGTGGGAAGGACTTCTGCCAAGTCTTCTGGCTCAAGTTTTTGAAGGTGTGGGTCTCGATGATCACAGCAGTTCTTTCTGGCATTATAGTCGGAGGTTGGCTTGCTGTTGACACCTATGGGATTGAGAGTTGGGACTTCATGGCAAGAGCAGAAGGCATCCACTCTCAACCCAAGTCATTACTCCTTTTCACCTTGCCCTGTGCAAAGAACCAAACCACATCACTCTCCCTCTTTAAGTTTCACATGCTATTGCTCCAGTAAGCAGCGTTTCTCCCCCTTCGTTCCTGTTTCCCATGTAACCATCTACAGTGTTCCCACTCCATATCAGCAGCCACCTCCACCACTGAGGGTGGTGGAGGTGAACACCAGCATTTCAAAAAGGAGCTTGGACCCCACCCTGCTGCCAGCCCCTCATCCCAAAGCACTGTTCCACTATCTGTGGTGGCACCCATAGGTCTGTCTCTCTGGGTGTACAAGGTGGGAGAAATCGGAGTCCCCAGGGGGAAAAACCAGACACCATCTTTGCTGGGAGAAGAGAGCATGGGCTAGATGCAGGCCTCTCACCTGAACTCAGAGTGTTTGGCTCACGTTTTTATTGGATTATGCTGCAGTGATATCCTGAAGTAAATGAGGTTTCATTAGTGTCTGTTGAGGCACTCAGCGATAAGAGGTATTAATCTACATTTATCAGTGTAGCTTTAATTCTCCTCTGGCCAAGCCAAGACGTTCCTTTGCGTACCATCATCTATGGCTTTTCCATATATTTCAAACTTTAAACCTTGAACAATTATTCTATACTTCTGACCCAAACAAGAATGAGTTCTTCCCCCTCACCCCTGGACATTTTAATTTTTTTTTTTTTTGTGGAAAAAACTATATTCCCATGATGCCAGCGTTTTGCTTCATTTCTTACCTTATTCCCCATGGACTTAAACTTTGGTGAGGTTAAGAGTGTGCATGTGGAAGAGTCAGTGGTGCAACGTACCATTAGAAACTTCTGAGAACAGCACTGGAAAGATGAGCGCTGCTGCAGATGGAGGTTGGGGCAATATTAACTACGTGCCAGCAGAGGCTCTGAGCCTTCGCACACAGCCGGTATGAGCAGGTACTTGCTGTAACAGTACTTCCTAGGAAACACAATGGCCACTTGTGAGCCAGCCCTACCCCAACACGGTGGAAGAAAGCCAGGCAGGGCAGCGTGTCCTCTGTGGCGTGGGAGGGCTGGCTGGGTGGAGTGGGACGAGGGGCAGTAAGCGGGCGAGGAGCTGTGGATGTGACCGCTGAGGCTGTGTGGGGTGGGAAGCTTTTCCTCTTGTGACTTCACCTGGATTGCCTGCCAACCTCAGCACACAATGTTATCACTGCAAGCCAGCTCACGGTGGGGATGGCTGTGCTCACACAGTCATGCCCCGGGAGACTTTCTCCAGTCCTTATAGCTTTCGGCTTTGATGGCTCTTGCCAGAAACTTGCCATTACTCTATCCCTGGGTTTGTTTCTAGTGGTACTGGGACTGCATCTGCTCATGGATGACCTGTGCCACCGAGGCAGTTAACTAGTCATGGAGAGTACAAGTGAAGGTTTTTTTCAGGAACCGGAGCAGGGACCTCTGCTCTACCCCACCCCTCTGGCAATCTGTGCTGCTCTTGGCTGTTTCCTTATCTAGGGTTTATTGCTGTGTGAAACAGCTGAGTTTAATGACTCAAAAGGAATGCTTGGTCCCTGCTGCATGAAGACTTTGCGGCTCAGATAGAAACCCTTCCCAAGAAGCCCTTTCCCCTTTCTGTAACACACAGAGTTGTCGAAACCATTAGTACTCTTGAATAAACGTATCCCTTTGGGGCTCAGACCCAGTCTGTGGCAGTGGTTTCCACAGGTCAGGCATGTGTGGTCCGGGTACAACCATTTTTGCTTTTGTCACTGTTAAATATCTTGCCTAAAAGGGAGAGTTGAGCCCAGATCATGAGAAGCACTTGGCATTTTCACAAATCTCCTTCCATGGCAGTCTATGGAAGTTTTATCTTCTCTCAAAGGGACACAAGCTAGATAAAATGCTGCCTCTAGAAGTCCCAGCATGAGCCTGCTCTCCTCCCTGCACTAGCAGAAAGCCTACGTTATTTATTTTGTTCTGTTGTTCCATGAATAAGACTTTTATTGCACCTTGCTTGCCTTTTTACCCAGGCATCCTTTCTTGAAAAGGTCAGAAATCAATACCCTTTCCTTAATTCCTTGGCAGCCTTTGCTTTTCCCAGGACAGATGTTTTCTAGGACAGTTCCAAGTTTTCCACGCTTTGGCAGGATAGGCAATACATTCAAAAAGTGTAACAGCACTGGACTAGTTTGCAGGAAATCAAGTGGTTCCAGCCTTTGACATCTGAGATTCATCAGTGACTAAAGGCTTCGCTGCCAGGGAGACCTGTTAATGCAGGTGTCAATTTCCAGCTAAATTAAAATTTACTCGCAGGACAGTCACATGGCTTTTGACAGGCATGACAATGTATACAGCAAATAGCATCCAAGAGAATTTGCAGAAGTCTGTATTTTTGGGGGTCTGTTTGGGGTATGTGATTGGTGGCTGGTTGTTCATAAGTCTTTGTAGGTTCACTGACAGCTTGCCAGGTTTGGCATTTGTACTCCAATAAGTAGAGTTGAAAGAGTACAGTAATAAACAGGAGGTTGCTGGCACCCTCATGCTGGACATATATGAGTCTGCTATAGGTGGCTCAGGTGCTGGTGCGTTATACCCTTTGATATGAATGCACCTAGGTGCGTTGTGGGGCATCATCTGTATTAAGCTTGAAGGAGGCAGGATCTACGTTCAAGTTGTCTGTGAGCTGTCCTTTGGCATGCACGGGTTGTGCTCTGGTGGAGCATTTATTGCTTTCTTTTCTGCTGAATGTTCTTTGCTATTCTCATTCTGTTTTGCAGTAACTCTAGTCTTCCCATTTCCCATTTGCTTCTCCCATGGTCTTGTCTGTGTCCTTCAAACTGCTTCCTTTATATGGATAGCAAAGATGGGCGCTATCTTGCCAGGACTGAGAGAGGAAACATTGCTCCCAGATGGGACCAGCTTTCAAAATGCATGAGCAAGAACCCCCAGGATGATGCTGTACATCCCCACTCATGACACTGCTTTCTGGGCTACCTCACAGATCACAAATTATTTTTGGGAGCTGGACTAGAGCAGATTTAAACAGATTTAAATTACATACTAGCAGCGCATGTGTAGATCTAAGATCTCATATGATCAGTACAAGGTGAGAAGACGGCCCAGGAAGGTACCTTCTTCATTCGAGCTGGCAGGTAGTCATTAAAGCAAGCTGACTTTTGAACCAGAAAATGAGCACTCTTTTTCTAATTTGCTGAGTTAGGGGTCACGTAGAAGACATAATAGGGAGATTTCGATAGTAGAGGACTGTCGTAAAAATTGGAGAATAAGCCACGCAGGACTGAGGTGATATATGCACACACCTTGCTTATGCGTGTACATCCAAGGATCCTGTTAGCTCCATCAAGCACAATGTTGCCCTGCGAGCTCATGTGCAGCTCCTCAGCTACTCTGAGCTCAGAATCCTCCTCAGAGTCACTGTTTCCCCAGACAAAGTTCCCCATAGCGGAGCTACAGCTGATCTCCTTGTGGATGTGCAATACATGACCTTCCTTGTGCTAAAGCAAGTCCTTTCTGTTTCTGCCCAACTCACTGTGCCATCAGGGGTGCTCTAGATCAACAGTCAGCTTTTTTTGTGATTCACCCCTCTCCTTGACTTAGTGACATCTACAAAACATTTGATGTTTCTTCCAAGTTATTGACTAAAAATATCGTGACGCCAAACACCCTCCAGGATCTTGGTACAAACATGCTATAAACAAGACAATCACTTCTAGTTCTCACTTGTATTTTGGGACCAGTCTGATAGGTCATTTATAGTCTGTTTAATGGCTGCTATCTTATTGTTAGGTCAAGCAAGTTCTTTAATCAAATTACCATGTGATAGAAGGGAAGCTGCCTTCCAGGATCTTAAGTATATTGTACCAGCTTTGTTATATTTACCAAGGGTATGTGCAATTTCCTCAGAGAAAAGTATTAAGACAGTTCAATGGGGTGAATTTTTTATAAACCCATGTTGATTGCCTCTAGTTATATTTCCCTCCTTTTATTTCCTGTATTCTGTGTTAGCCACTTCATTATTTAGTTCAGGACCGAGATCCTATCACAGGTCTGTAGTTACCTGTCAGTAATTACAGTTATGACATAATTATAAAATAATTATGCCCTTCTACATGGTCTTTACAAACTGCCAGATTATGGGTTTTCTTCTTCTCCTCCAGGACTTACCCATTGCACAAAGAAGTACAGAAAATTAACATAAATAGTGCAGAGGCATCCNAAAAAAAAAAAAGGAAGAAAAAAAGAAAGTTTCAGTGCAAGGTATCCAGTCCTGCTGATTTAAAATGCCTGATTTTAGTAGGTGGTATTTAATTCCTCTGAGATACTACAAGAATAGACATGTCATCAACAATGTCTTCATCATCTGCTTTCTTTTTTCCCAGCAGTAGGATAGAAGTATTTATTGATTTCATTTTTCTTGTCTGCATTATTATTGAATAATCTAACATTTCCATCTGGTAACAGATCAATATCACAATTAGAACTAATTTTGTTCTTAATTTACTTTTTAAAAAAAAAATAGCTTCGTCAGTCTTTTTTTTTCCCTTTCATTTCCATCCTCATTTTTTTATAATTCCTATCTTCTAATTTATATTCAGCTTCTCCTCATTTACTCTTTGTTATGTATTTTACTTAAAGCCACCCCCATTTCCATTTTAAAGCTGGTTGTGTTTTTTCAATTACACTATTCTTTCTTTACTGGGCAGTTGTGTATTTTTGGTGCCTAGTAAAAATTTTTTAAGCAGTTCTCAATTATTATTTACATTTTCTTATTAAAATCCTTTCTTTGTGTTGATTTAGCCCAGAATTCTACTCAGGGCTGGGAAACAGGACTTTTAAAAGCATTGTGTCTTTCAAAGCCTTGCATTACTGCTTCGGACCTTCTTCTGCTTTCGTGTAACAGGGGTCAGTAAACCTGCTGCCAGCCTCTCATTTCTACCATCACTTTACCCACCCAGATGAGGTGAAATACAGGTTTTGTTCATTTTGGATTTAAGATTTTTAAAATGAAGAAGCTGTTTAGAACACTTAAAAATTCCCAAGGCTGTTTTTGAGTCAGCAACATCAGCATGTGTTAAATTAAGCAATAACCTATGTTTATTTTTCCTTTGGTTAGTGCTTGAACAACCCGTGCTCCCATTTGCCAGTGCTGCTCAGTTATCTGTTCCAGGCCCAAGTCATCAGCCCGGTTACTAGAACACTGACTCACAAATACTGAATATTGTTAACTAGGAAATGATGATTCAAAATCACAAACAAGCAAGCAGGTAATACTTTTTTTTTTTTGACCCCACTTCTGCCCACTCAGTCTTTCTTAGGGCCATCGCCACTGATTTTAACGTTCAGTCGTACAAACCATCCCAGCATCTTTTCCAACGTCTTCTAGCTGTCATCCCCTGGGCAGGCAAAGCCTTGATGAATATAAAATGGAAAGGGATGCCACAATTGTATACAGCTACAGAGGATGTATTAGAATGGAATTGACTTCTATATTGTGCTTCTGTAAAGGAGGGCACGCTTTGGAGAGGAGGAGCCGGGGCTGCAGCTGAATACACCCAGTGCTGCTCAGTGGAGCTGATACGCAGCAGAGGGATTAGAAACCCACCAAAGCTGCTGCGCCCTGGGCCAAAGCAGGGTGGCCAACAGGAATATCAGAGTTCTTGTTCTCACTTCAGAGCTTCGGGGACTGGAGAGACACCGGCCATTAAAATATGTGCCTGGATTTCGCTGAGGAACTATCTGTACTAGTAGCTGCGTTTGTTATGAAGGTGTTTATCAGTCAAACAGGGAAGGGGCCTCGTAGTGCAGGGCATGTGGAAGAGTAATCGACAGTTGCTATGCCAAGGCAGAACTTGCCATAGAAGTAGCTGCTGAAAGTTTTGCCAGGTCTGACCCAGAACAGGAGACTCCCAAAGTCTTACTGCTTCTCTTACAAGGATCCTGATAATGCTTTAATCCATATTGCTGTTAAGAATTTCATATTCACTGAGCAGTTAACGGGACTTCAAGGGATTGAAGTTGGCCGGAAATAATGAAGAAAAAAACCCCAACCAGGTCTCTCCAAATTGGAAGCCCTTCAGCCCTACCACCTATGTTTTCCGGCAGGTCTGTACATAGATAATCCCTGCCTCCCTCCACCCGGCTGTTTATTAGTTTGAAGCCAGGTTGTCTCACAGAATGCTGAAGACCTTTGGATGGATGATTTATCTATGGATGGGTTATCTTCTTGATCAGGAAAAGAGAGCGACTGGCTCAACAGTTTCCAAGTTCAATAACCTCCTTTTCTTCTTAATAAATTGCTGAGGCATGAGAGGCTTCCGTTCCTTGCTGGCATCGTTACACTGTGCCCAAAGAAACAATCATATCAGGCTCAGGAAGGCAAATGACTGAAAGGGCAGGGAAACAGGAACCGTCCCCACGGATGTCCTCCCCAGAGAGGCTGGGAACATGCTCTGGTGTGGGAAATGGGAAACTGAGGTCAGCCAAAGTGCACGGCAGGTACGTGCATCTCTTGGGACTAGGAGAATAGAGATAATGGCCTGTTTTGCCACCCACATTGCTCTTCTGTCCTCCTCCTGAGCTCTCCTGGGCCACCTGCACACCTTGTATTCACAGTGTACCTCCATTGCGTCATTCCACGGTGTGGAAATGAAGGCAGGGACATAAAGGTGCAGAGTGGGTGGTGACAACACTCCTGAGAGCCCTGAGCCTACCACTCAGCAAGGCAAGCTTTGGTGGTGTCAGAAGAGCCCAGAAGAAGGGACAAGAGAGTAGGGAATGAGCTCCCAGCAGAAACCGTAAGCCAACAAATCTCATGGACAGTGAGGTAACACGGGATATTTCCAGACGTACCCACTTGTTCAGGTCTTTCAGAAGCTTTGTCCTTTCCAGCTCCTTAAGACTGAGGATGTTAAGAGATTGTACAAAAAGTCTTGATAAAACAGACATACGGAGATCCCCTCAAGAGGCGGGGAGATATTATTAGCCCCTCTTTTACTGGCAGGCCTGGAGCAATTAATTATTACCAGAAGTATTATCAGGTGGTTGTCACTGCTTTCCCTGGATCCACTTTACATAGTCCAGATTGGCTGTAAGCAACATGTTCCCTGACTGGTGTGATACCTCACAGCTCCCTATAGCAGTTAATCCATTTCTGTGAGGAGTGTCTCAGGAGTGGTGGAAGAGCCATAATCTAGAATATATGCAGAGAGAAATTTGAGTCCACAGACCACCTAAGTATGCAGCTTGCCTGTATTCTCAGAGCTTCTCAGTGATGTCCTCCAGCTGATGTGCTCCACCTCCATGTCTGACCAGGCAGTAGGTTCTAGGCAGGAGGCAGAGAAAGGGACAGGTAAGAGGAGGGTATATGGGGACCTAAAAGAGGCATTTTGTATGCTACGGCTCCATAATGCATGTGCTACACCTTGCCTACAAGCTCTGGGCCCTTTCCCAGTGCACCTCTTCAGAAATAGCATCTGCACTGGAATTTCTAACCAGGACACTGTTGTAAAAGTCTGTGTTTCTAGGAATAGCCTGGTCACATTTTAACTGAAATCATGCCGATTCATGAAATCATGTCTAAAAGTGTATTCTTCTCTTCCTTGCCCTGTTTGTGCTGCTGCTGCAGTACTATAGCACCTACCCTTGGCATGTGCGAGTTCATCTCCTTTGCCTTACGTGTTCTTTGTGAGTTTAGTACAGTTTTTATTACTAACCATGCTGTTATTAAAGGGAGAATCATGGAGGTCAGCTGGTATACAAGAGAAATATTTGCTGGATAAGGGATGCAGATTCAAGGGAAAATATAGATTATACTAGCAAAAAGAGAGCTTTGTCAATGAAGTTTACACTGATTCTATAGGTAAAATCAATGACATAAAAGTGACCTTCATGTCAGTTTAATTCCATCTATTTAGCCATTGTGAAAGTGCTATTAAAAATTGTATTCACAATAGGTATTACTGCATCACCACAGCTTTTCTGTGGTTGCTTTGCCTTAGTTTTGTATCTTGCAGAAAAAGTTCAAGAAACGAGGGGTGAGGGAAGAGAAAGGCAAGGTTTAGCTACGGCGTAACAGGCACACTCTGCCTTCTCCTTTCTCATTCATAGATAGCATCCCTCGGCCTCCCCTGGTGCTGCACAGTGCACGGATGAGAAAATACCGCCCGCTAGTGGTTTAGGCTGCGGGAGCCCGAGAGACCGCTTGGCAGAGGCTGCTCCCGAGTTCAGCTTTGCTGATGCTACTGCAGCATCTGTACTGGGACAAGGTGGGCGGCTCTTATTCCTCCTGCCCTCAGATAAAATCAGCGTCTCTGGAAAAGGTTAGCGCGGAACTGAGCAAGCAAAAGAGGTTCTTATTGGAAGTGCCATGGGTCGCTCACACTCTGTTTTACATGTTTAGCGTCGATGTCCAGATGAAACACTCGAAATAACCTATGGCGTTTAATCTTACACTTACTGCAGTAAGAGAACAAACTGGTTGAAATGTGGTTATGGTGAGCAGGCACCTCTAAATCTGCAGCACATTCAGAGCCGTCCCTGAAGTCAAAGAACAAAGCAGTAAAGGTCCCGAAGCTTCCCTGAGGACAGCCCTCCTTGCAGGGCAGTGTGGAGATACCTCTGGTAGCCTGGGGTGAGCTAGCACCAGCATGGGAAGCAGCATAGCACCACTGTGCTTCATGCTGCCCCAGCTAATTAGGCCCACTCCAGAGATAATTAACTCAAGTGGAATGCTTTGCTGACACAGCCGACCTGCTCCCAGACCTGAGCTGGTATCTCTCCAGCTCAGCACTGCACTGGGTGGTGTAGACAACCCGGGATGTCCAAGCTGAGTTTTCAGGGTTCGTGGAAAGATACTTTTTTTAAAAAAAANTAAAAAAAAAAAAAATAAAAATTAAAATATTTATCTGAGATTTCTCTAGGTCTTCGGCTCTAAAGTTTTATGTAGAGCCAAAGACCTCAGAAAGCCTCCCTCTCCCCCCTGATTGTTTTCCTGCTTATGAGGTAAGATCATCCTTAACAGATGTTTGTTTACCTCTTCATAAAAACCTCCTGTGATTCTACAGCCTCCCCAAGCAGTGTGCTGCAGTGCTTTGCTATTCTTACCGTTGTAAAGTGTTTTTCTAATGCTTAGCTATATCATTTTTATTGCAAATTAAGCTGATTATTTCTTCTTCTACTTCTGGTGAATGTAGAGGACAACTGCTTAGTCTCTCCACCCATTATAACAAATGTTTATGTGCTGGAAGACTGTTATCAAGCCTCCCCTCCTGTTGTTCTTTTCCTAGAGAAAACAAACTCAGTTATTTTATCCATTCCTTATAAGTCATGTTTTTTTCGCATCTCTTATCATTTTGTTGTTCTTTTTTGGACTCTCTCCAATTTGTCTACATCTCCTGTAAAATGTAGTGCCTGGAACCGGACACACTGTTCCTGCTGAGAGCTCAGCAGTACCAAGTAAATGCACAAAATAATTGCTTCCTTTGCCTTGTACACAAAACTCCCCTTAAAGCATCTCAGAATGAGATTTGTCTTTTTCTGCGGGAAACAGACTCATGTTCGGTCCCCCCCCAGCTCTTTCTTTGCTGCACTGCTGCTGAAATGGTTACGATCTAGTTCAGACCAGTGCATTTGGTGTCTGTGCAGTCACCTTTCCTGAATTGCATCTTGCTGCAGTCACCTCTGCAGAGGGCAGCCCACCTCTCCAGTGTCTCACGTTCCTCTCAAATTCTGATCGCCCCAGCCCCCCTGCCTTCAGGAGGGACTGCCGCCCCCCCAGCCCAGCTGTCACCCTTTCGGTTTTGTCCTCGAGTCTGTTGTCCAAAACGTGCAAAGAAATACTGAGCAGCCCTGGAGGCAGAACTTCAGGGATATGATCCTCCCAGCTGGAAAAGTGAAGCCCTGATAATTACCCTTGATTGTGGTACTTCAACCTGTTCAGCCTCTGCATGGTGACTTTGCTTGCTGCTCTGGGAGCCTGCGATCTAGAGATTTTCTAAATGCTCACTAAAGTCAAGGTATTTTATACCCACCAGTTCCTCCTCATCTACCAGGCCTGTAAGTCAAAGAAGGAAATTAGCCTGGTTTGACAGGATTTGTTCTTCAAAATTCCCTGCTGGTTGCTTCTTATCACCTTATTGTCCTTTAGCTACTTATAAATTGATAGTTTCATAATTGGTTCCAGTATCTCTCTAGGTATCACGGTTAGGCTGACTGGCCTCTAATTCCCCAGGTCCTCTTATAACAGTAATTTTCAGAGAAGAACTGCATTTAAGTTAAATAGATGCTGAAAGACGTTCCACTTGTGCCCTGCTTATCTTTATTCATTGTCTAGGTTTGTTCCATCCCTTAAATTAAAAACACGTTTCCCGTAAGTATTTATCCCCCACTTGAGGCTCAGCGCATTCCAACCCTGCCTTCACCTCTTCTCCTGTGCTCTTGCCCAAACCTTCCTGTTACTTACACAACTTCCCCAATTTCCCTCCTTCTTGATGCTTTATATCTTTCTTCCCCTCTTTTCTTTATGGTTTGCTTGCAGTTCCCTAGCAAATTATATTCCCCAGCAGTTTATATCCCCTGGCACCTGGAGGGCTCTGAAGAGAGTCCTGGAAGAATCTCGGAGCTCTGCCCTTAAAATGTGGACAGTGACATTTACCAGTCTTGCAGGGACATGGCAGGCTCTGCCTAAAGATTTGCCCAGGGCTGGCTATATTTAAATGATTTCTGAGACCAGTAGGTGGCAGAGGGAAGATGAAATCTGGGAGATTTTGGTCCCAGTGATCAGACCGATAGACTGCTTTGGCTCTCAGATGGACCAAGAGATATGTTACTCGAAAGCAGGTGTCTGCCGAGTTTGGTAGCGTCTAGCAAACAAGAGTGTTGGGCAAAGCTCCCAGTTTCTTGTAGGGAGGTTGAATATATCTGGTGTTCAGCTTCAGCCATGAGCGAAAGGTTTGTGTGTTCAGCAGAAGAACAGGAAACATGTGCCACTTTCCAGCTAAGCAGATCAGGAGAAGATAACTTTGTTTGAGGGAGAGGTATCGTTATCCAGGGTTGTGCGCTATATAATTGCACAATCTGCTATCATGCATGAACAGAGCTGTTCAATAGCATGGCCCTGCCTTGTCCTGACATCATGTCTGTGTTGGAAATCCGTTTGGAATGAAAAATCCCACATTCCCCAAGTGACCTCGTAGTCTCTGAGCAAAAGGCTGCGTTGCAGTGGAGACTTCACAGTCTCAGCAGTGCCAGAGACAGGAGCTCAGTCACCAGCCTCAAAGCAGCTAAAGGATGAGAAGTCAGCATTGAAGCAAACTTATTTCCAAATGAAATAACATTTTTAAAGCGCAGATGTCCATGGTTTTTTGAAGGCAAGAAAAGATCACTGTGAGTAACAGTGTTACTCTCATTAGCTGCTACTATAACACTTTTTTTTGAAGATGGAAGTACTCAGCACTTCTACAAGTGGCGTAATGAGGGCATAAATGCTGGGCCAGATACACAGGTTGGAAGTGTTGGCCATTATCAGGCTGGCACTGTCAGTGTTGCAGTTCTTTTGCAGATTCAGTGAATGTCACATGCTACATGTGATGTCCAGTCTTCTAGACCTTTGGTTTTACGGTCTCTTCTCCTTTCTTTCATAGCCATTGCTCTCAGATTACAAAGGTAGCCCTGACTTCCAGCATTACCCTGATGCCTGAGGCAATCAAGTCCCCTTCTTGCTCTTCTCCTGGTCTGCCCTCTCCTCTTCATCCCCATGTCGACCAACCACTTCTCTGTGTAGCCTCAGTACAAGAGGAATTCCTCATTGGCCATCTTCATTTAGGCCATTTTCTGTGGCCATTTTCTTCAGGGGTAGGAGGCCCTAGCGAGCTGAAGAATCTGACTCAGTGGTGCTTTTTTGAAAGGCACCCAGTTGAAGAGACTGTGTGGTTTTCCCCCAACCAGAAATGTCCAGCAAACTCAGTGTGCTCCATGTTAAAGGCTCAGCACCCTAGTGATAGCAAAGAAAGTCACCCTGATCATTCAGATGATCATAACATATACCCAGTGATCAGTGACTTGAATATAATTTATATAATTTCTGCATCTTGCAAGNCAGCCTGTATTTGTGCTTGGGATTGCCCCGACCTAGATGTAAGACCTTGCATTTGGCCTTATTGAACTGCATGAGGTTGGCTTGGGCCCACCTCTCCAGCCTGTCCAGGTCCCTCTGGATGGCAACATATGATGGTAACATATACCCAGTGATCAGTGACTTGAATATAATTTATATAATTTATATAATTTCTGCATCTTGCAAGCTGTTCTGCAACTTGCCAGACAGTTTTTGGTACTTGGATAGTGTTTGCAAATGGCAGATAGAAGGTTAATGGAAAATGTCTCTGACAGTAGCTGGATGTAATTTAAAGATGGACTACAGCCATGTAGTTACATACCAGATTTGAGTTTTGGCTCATTATATTAGAGAGATAAGCCTCAGAAAGGGATATGCACATTCAGCCAGAGCTGACTTTTCCAAAAAGATGGTTTCAGTCTGAAAAGGGATGGGCAGTTTAATATCTTAACCATCTGGCCTCTGTGATGCACCAGCTTGCAGGCACTCTTTAAAGGTGTTAGCTGCTGGTGGGATCATTTAGTCCTCCCTCTCTTACTGCTTCCCAGAGAAGGGATGAGGGTGACCAGTCACTTGTGTATCAATCCTCATTTATCTCAGTAGCACATAGCAAAACAAAGCAACAAAGGTATTCCTTGCCCTTCCTTACTGTCCTTATTCATCTTGTTGATCAAACTGTGCCGTTTCTTGTTCAATTCATGTCCTTGGGACTTCTGTCTTCTCCTCTGCATGTCCTCTCCCCAGAAAGACTATTCCCATGCTTTATGTAGCACAGGCTGAAAAATGTCATGTGTAGACCTCTACTACTTCTCTATTAAGAGAGTGATTTATTAAGGTGTTCAGAATATGACCTTAATTCCAACTGCGTGCATAGAGATTGATTTTTCCTTTGTGTCTCCAAACTGGTCCCTCTTGCAAAATGTGATTCTTTTCCATCTCTCACGTATCCTTTAGCTCTTTTGAAATCCAGGTTGAAAAACATCATCTCTGCCTCCAGTTGTGCTTTGGACTTTGGGGCTACGCAACTCAGCTTAAAAGCTGTTTGGGAAGACAACTGCTGAAACGAAGCTTTGAACTTTCTTAAGCCCCAATGCCCAGAAACACTGAAGAAAGGCCTGAAACCATTGGTTTGAAGATACAAAATTTTGTGGCCCTTATATTATAGTATCTCATTCAAATGACAGCTTTTCTAGAGACAGAGCGTCTCCCGATGCCATTCTGGGGAATTAAATTCAGTGTTGAGTCTGCATAAAGAGAAAGGAGAGCTACTTGCTGCTTCATCACTTTATGAGCCTGGTATCTGTATCATTGCTTAGCAGATCTTGCTTCCAGTAATCCTCTTTTTCTTCAGAGCTGAGCACCAAGAGCACGTTCTGAGCCATTCATACAGAGAGACTACAAAAATAACACCTCGGAATAAAGTTATATCCTTTGGCCTATAATCAAAACTCACAGGGCAGTTAGTTGTACTTATGGATGCATTACTGAGCCTGTGATTTTTCTCTTCTGCAGGCTCTCCAGCATTTTTGCAGATGGCTGGGGGTAGGCGAGTGCCCCTGGGGTTACGTTCCTGTTTGCTGGGCTGCTGGAATTCGGCTACGCTCCTTAACAAAACAATTTGGTTTAGACATTTTTGATGCATGTGCAAGGTGCACTTGGAGGAAAAACTAAGCAAAACTAAGCAGAACTAAGACACTGAAAGGCAAGGTTGTAAAATTGGTATTTCTCAGCTCTGAATAATATTGACTGATGATCTTGTTTTCCCATACTGCTTCTTTTTTCCAGATAAAAGATGTTAAAGAGCAGTGCAAAGTATCCGGCAGTGCCAAATACAGACCCAGTACCTCAGTGACTGCCTGTGCTGGAAATCAGCAATGCGACTTTGCTGTCAGAGCTGGGGGTAGGGTAACAAATTAATTCAACTAGTTCTGCCACCATCAGAGACGTTGGCGCTGCCTTTTCACCTGTCACACCACAACACCTAAAGACTGGCGAGCGGGGACGCGTACAGAGCTGTGCTGAACCATGGCAGAATTGCAGAGATGCTTCAGTCCCTGCTTAACTGTGCAAACTCCCATTTATGCATGTATTAGGTTTTCACCGCCTGTTGCCTGTTCCTCTCCCCCCTCTGCTTTTTCATGTTCAGTGGATTCTCCTCTCTGTGTCTCTGCCTCTCTTTCTCTATTTTTTTCTCCCTATTGTTCCCCACGTCACTAACTGTCACTCACTTCATAAAGCCGTCTGGCTCGGAGCTTAAATATTGCAGGGCAACTAAAACCCACCATCAGAGCCAATTCAGTCATATCTGCTCAGTCGTGCGACAAGATTGGGACTTTTAGGGTAGGGAAGAAGAGAGACAAAAGTTCACTCTTCCCTGCAGAGTGCCAAGAGAGGAGGGGGACACATTTCTTCGGTGGAGCCTTTCACAGCGGCAAGTTGCTTGCTCAACGTCCTTAACCTGTACAGTCTTTTTTCGCTGGTAGTGTGCTCAGGTTGCAACGTCTGGAAGCGCAGGGTGGGGGTTTGCAACAAGCCCATGTGAGTTAAGAACACGAGTCTCTTGGCTCTGGGTGGGCTCAGGCGGTCTCCTGCTCTTTCCTCAGGACAGGGAAAAGGTGACTGCCGAAATTCAGCGCTTGCACCTTTTTTGAGACTTAAGGGGCTGACTGCTTACAGGTGGAATCCTAGACATTGGAGCTGGTTGTACCACTCATCTTCAGTCCACCCAAAATTGTTCCTTGCAGCTGAACTGATTGAGCAACCTCAAACCACTTCACTTGCAGAAAATAGAGAGGATGGTCACGGCAGATTTTTGAAAAACGTGACTAGTTCAGAAGTGATCTCAGGAAGAGTTTAGCCAAATGTAGGAAGCTGCAAGCGAGACATTTAATGGAGTTAGACAGGAAACATTTTTCCTTCTCTCGTACAGTGAGTTTTCCGTATGATAAGGTTTATCACATCTAGAATGTCGCTCTTGCGTGCTGCAGTGGAAACATTCAAGTGGTAGCTGTGGATATCAGCATGACTCACAAAGAAAGAAAGGGATGGAGTTATCTGCGGTGCCTGGGGGACAATGAAGTTTATATTGTGTGTAGTCGTGTTTTTTACAGAGTTGCACATGATCGGTAACTGTCGGGTGTACTTTGCTCTGTGAATTTGCAGAAAGAGAATGTTTAAATCAGTTTAGATAATGTATGTAAACAGCATAATCTTCTGCTAGACTTGTTAATGTAAGTGCTGACATTAACACACTCTTTTACACAACTTTAATGACTGAGAAAGTAGCAATTTTCTTTGGTGATTAAATTATATGTTTGCCGCTTACGCATGCAAGGTGTTTCTGCAAGCTGAAGGACTGCGTTCTGTTCTTTGTTTTCTAACATGGGTGTCTGGGGTTAAAATTTCACAAGGTTTGAAGGCAAGGAAAATGAGTCCATCTTGTTTTAGAAAAATCACATCAGAAGGGGTTGGTTTTTTTTGGTTTAAAATTCNCTGCAAGCTGAAGGACTGCGTTCTGTTCTTTGTTTTCTAACATGGGTGTCTGGGGTTAAAATTTCACAAGGTTTGAAGGCAAGGAAAATGATTCCATCTTGTTTTAGAGAAATGACATCAGAAGGGTTTTTTTTTTTGGTTTAAAATTTGTGAAATTCCCCAGAGCCATAGAACTCTCAATATTTTGTGTGTTTGTCTATGTGTGAACACGTACACACAGTAGTTGAGTTGAAACAGACTGGTATGCGTTGGTGTGTTGTAACATATGGCATCACAAATATATCCCAGTGGTATCTGAAGGAGGAGGGAAGTTTAGATACTCAGATTTCCATGCTGTTGACTGTACCTTATTTTTCCCAGCATTTGTCTATATGTGTCTGCATTTAGGAAACTATAGATGGAGGTAGTATCTAAGAGATGAACTTCTAGATCCCTGTGAACAGCTATTTTATGAATAATGTTCCCTGTTTCACTTGTCATGGTCCATAAGTTGTCTTTCTGGATCACTGCAATATTCTGCATTCCTCACAGACTTCGGACTGCTGTGATGTGTTAAATCAGTCCATCCCAAACAAGTTTCCTCTTTATTTCCCTCATTCATAGATTTTCTTTTGCCTAAAATAATATAGTGGGAGGCTTAGGATACACAGGAGGAAGTCCTGGCCTAGGAATATTTTCTTATAATGCAAAAATAATGACACATGTAACGTTTGACTTGCATTATTTGAAATGGGCAAAAGGATATCTGTAGGTGGCTTCCAGCTCTGTGTTAACCTGAGATAGCAGCACTGACATATGAGAGAGAAAATAGTATTTTAGGTCCCAGTTATTGACCTTTGTGTTTCTCTCCAGCTTGGTTCCAATGTCAGTGTGGCAACTGACTTCAGAAGAGGATACAAAGAATAACCCCAATAACATCGATAATTATATTGTATATAATGCATACTATATAGCAAACCTAGTATATACGGTAGTTATTAAGCATATAGAGTATTACTAACATAGTAATGGTGTTGTTATTGCTATTCTTACCTAACAGAGTGATTTCTAATGTAGAATTAATATTTGCAACCTATAGAGAATTCAGGTTTGTGTAGGTGCAAGATGGGCACCAGTTCGAGATCTGTTTGAGCCGTGTGTGGTTCTGCTGCAGAAGAGCTTGGGTGCTTGAAACCTTCACTCTCTTTCCTAACCGCTGCAGCTGCATGCTGATAAATCTGTTCTACTGTACTGCTGGCGAGTGTTTGTACGTGTACAAAATCTAAGCAGGCTCACGCCACGGAGCCTACAAGGCACCACAGAAGACTCTTACCTGGAAAAGGAGTTAAATATACTCCCCAGCTGAAAAGTAATTGCCCATTTAGAGCCAGGGAAGAAAGAATTTAGCAAGCAGTTTGCTCTGGCTTCCCAGCCCTTCTTCTGCTAATAAATCATTGTGATCAGGCAAATAAGCAAGCAAGCAGGCACACAACCTTCTTTCTGTTCTCAAAGCATATTAGGGAAATACTAGTTGAAAGCAACAACAGGCGTCAGTGGGAAAACCTGAAATCCTTTAAATTTAGCATAATTTGTGGTCATTCTCTTTCTTTTTTCTTTCCTTAGACAGTAAGAAATGGGTGACTGGAGTTTCTTGGGGAACATTTTAGAGCAGGTGAATGAGCAGTCCACTGTCATCGGGAGAGTTTGGCTCACAGTGCTCTTCATTTTCCGCATCTTGATCCTGGGAACAGCTGCCGAGCTAGTGTGGGGAGACGAACAGTCAGACTTTGTGTGCAACACCCAGCAACCTGGTTGCGAGAACGTCTGCTATGATGAGGCCTTCCCCATCTCCCACATCCGGCTCTGGGTCCTGCAGATCATTTTTGTATCCACGCCTTCGCTAATGTACTTTGGGCATGCGGTGCACCATGTCCGCATGGAGGAGAAGAGGAGAGAGAGAGAGGAAGCTGAGAAGCGTCAGCAAGCTGAGGTGGATGAAGAGAAACTGCCCCTGACTCCAAACCAAAACAAAGGCAACAACCCTGATGGGACCAAGAAGTTTCGCCTGGAGGGTACCCTCCTGAGAACCTACATCTTCCACATCATTTTCAAAACCCTCTTTGAGGTGGGATTCATAGTAGGTCAGTATTTCCTCTACGGCTTCCGAATTCTCCCCCTTTACCGCTGTGGGCGGTGGCCCTGTCCCAATCTTGTGGACTGTTTTGTCTCCAGGCCTACGGAGAAGACCATCTTTATTATGTTCATGCTGGTGGTGGCTTCTGTGTCCCTCTTCCTCAACCTGGTGGAGATCAGTCACTTGATCCTGAAAAGGATCCGGAAGGCTCTGAGAAGACCAGCGGAGGAACAGCTTGGGGAGGTCCCGGAGAAGCCCCTCCATGCCATCACAGTCACCTCCATCCCGAAGGCCAAAGGCTACAAGCTGCTGGAAGAAGAGAAGCCGGTGCCCCACTATTTCCCTCTCACGGAAGTAGGGGTGGAGCCCAGTCCCCTTCCATCAGCCTTCAATGAGTTTGAGGAGAAGATTGGGATGGGACCATTGGAAGATCTCTCCAGGGCATTCGATGAGAGGTTACCATCGTATGCACAAGCGAAGGAACCGGAAGAGGAGAAGGTAAGAGCAGAGGAGGAGGAGGAACAAGAAGAGGAGCAGCCGGGACCTCCGGAAGAGCCAGGGGTGAAGAAAGCAGAGGAGGTGGTGAGCGATGAAGTGGAAGGGCCTTCAGCACCTGCTGAACTCGCCGCTGATATGAGACCCCTCAGCAGGCTAAGTAAAGCCAGCAGCCGGGCCAGGTCAGACGATTTGACTGTATGAAGGTGCAGGATATGGGGAGCACATGAAAAGGAAAAAGTTGAAGAGAAAAGGAGAGATGGAGAAAGAATCAGAAGATATTTTTAAGCAAAGTGATAAAATGGCCATTTGAATATTATTTCCTCTTGAGATTCTCAACTGGAAAGGTACTATCATGGTAACTGTGCCTTATTTGCCCTGTATGTCCATTTGAAAAGGAACACTTTCCCTGTTTCCACATGCCAGTTCACTCCTTACAGTAATAGCTACACTATACACATAACTGATGTATTTTAAAACCTAACGTGGCAGTAAAACCCAAATGTCACCGCTGTGAACGTATTTACTGGAAGCTTTGTGTTCCACATTTCTCTAGTAACGTGGGGAGGATCTCTCCCTTCAGCCAGCGAGGGGGAAGACTGATCAACAACTGTACCTAGTATTTCTTTTTTTGTTTCCACCTATGGCATGCTGAGCAGATGTCCCCTTTGCTGCTGGCATGGAATTGCAGTCATTTAATTCACAAAGTGAATTCTGTGCTTAGCATCACCACACTAAAATAGTAAGCACTATTTCCCTACTCTTTTCAGAAAATAAAGGCCAAAATGTCCCCAGTTTCTCTGTGAATGCAAATCTGACTTAGGTAAAAATATTTTCCCTTTGTCAAAAATATTTCTGTTTTTCAAGTGACATTGACAGTGGGCAAGGTTAACAGTAGCTCTCCACTAGGACTTAGCAGATGCCCACAGATGGATTATTTGTTCTCAAGAGGGTCATCCAGCCCCGAGCCTATTTCAGAGCACTGGAAAGAATAAATTCAAGTGATATTTTTTACTTGTAGTCTTGTGACTTAAAGATCTGAAACTCGATTTAGCAAAGCAAGCGTGGGAAGGCTTCTGTGAAAGGGGGAAACAGCTACAGCCCCCAGAGCATGAAACCAAATACGCACCTTCATGGCACGATCCTGACATGTGCTCAGTTCCTGGGGCTCCCAGACTTGCAGGCACTCAGCAAATCTCAGGTACAGAGTCCTGAAGGCACCTGTGAATCTAAACCAGGGGTCTGGGTAACTATGTGACTATTTAAACCTCTAAATACAAAACTGGTTGTTCAAGTTCGAAAAGTCTGATGTGATAATAGTCTTCCGACATCCTTTGTTTTTAATTTGACAGACGGGAGCCATCCAGTAGTCTGCTTTCCTACTAAATGCCAAAGTCTCAAGTAAAACAAAGCCTTTCAAAAGATGATATAGACCTTTTGTGCCAACAGGTCTGTACAGAACTCTCAGAGCCTCAGCAAAATCTTTTTTTTTTGTTACAAAAGGCAGAAAAGCATGTGCTTGCAAATGTTTAAATGTCTGTGGATTTCTAATTTTAGGACTACAGCAGCACCTTTTGGCTGGGACAGTGCAGCAATGCGTTCAAAGGCTTCAGGTTAACAGCTACGTCCCCCCAAAACTGAGCCTCATGCCAGAAAAGTGCAGGTATGCACTCTCATCTGCTCTGCTCTGCAAACCTCAGACCCTGCCAGCTCAGCAAATTCTTCCTGCTGGGCTGCAGCCCATCCCATTGTTCCCAGGGCAGGCTCTAATCCAGGTCAGGGAAAAAAAAAAAAGGTCTTTGGCATAATGCATAAAACTCTCATCCCGCCATTAGCTAGAAAAGACCCCCTGCGGTCTCCCGTTGTAGCAGGGCGGACTCCCAGCCCACTGAAGCCAAATGGGTGTCTGAGAGAGCTCTGGGCAGGCTTGGGCTCACACCTCCAGTCCTGCCGCCCAGTGTCCCAGCTCCGGCAGCCACCAGTACCGTCAGGTCTGTCACTCGCTGACTTAACCTGTTTGGGGGAGCTCCCCTGCCTTGTTACGCAGCTGCCCTGTACGAGCGCAAAGGTGGCGAGATTTCACTGCTGAGTGAAGTAAGCTGTACATATGTAGAAAGTTTGTAGGGTGCATTGGGATTCTTCAGCACCACAGCGGTGCCACGTATTTTTTCTTTTTTTTTAAAATATATATACCATTAATCTGTTTGCTCCTCTTGGGCCTGTGTATTTTCCCAAGGTTTCCAGCCTGAGGTCAAACTCTTTGCCCCCTGGACAAAGGCTGTTAGGTTGTCCTTCCTTGTGAAGGAAAACTGGAAGGTACCTCCTCAGTTTTGGGAAGGAATATGACAAAGTAGCACATGCGAAGGAACGGGCAGAGAGAGAATCTGGAGTCTACCATGTACCCACTCTCTTAATACAGAAACAGGAGAACAGTTAACACAAATGAAAGGCAACTGAGGAAAGAAAGTTTTCAGCAGAAAGAGTCCGCTGTGCCCAATTCAAGACACTAGAATTCAAGAAAGGGCAAAGATTTAGACAAACAGCAAAATCACCACACTTAAATCAGATGGGATCTATTCCTTTTTATTTTCTTCACAGAAAGATATAAGAGAGTTTTAATGGTTCTAAGCATAAACCGGCCCACTTGTTGAAGGAGGCTGGAAACATGCTTTCCCATAGGTAAAAACCAAAACCCTGTAACGGTTCAGTATGAGGTATCTTCTGCCTTCTTCAGCATCTGACCCTTCCTGATACCAACGTACTGGACTAGATGAATCACCCCCACCCTTGTTTACTTCTAATTACTCGACAAGTCCTATTACGTACCAGGTATTTTAATAACCATCCCTGTTCCTGACCTCTGACGTGCATACCTTCATTAGCTCACTGGACAGCTTAGAAATGAGTGCTTATTCATCAGAGGTATATGGTTCACAATAGGGCTGTCAGGCAGTCCAGTTTTGAATCATCAGATGTTGAGTATGTCATTCTTTTTCACTGGAGTGCCTCAGTAAAATGCACTGTATTGCAAGGTACTCAATGGACACTTTGGAGTTCTTCCTTCCTCCGGGTCACGACAGCACAATGAAACAAGCCGGCGTTTTCCTCCTGCATCCAGCCAACTGCTCGTTGATTTATTTTCAAGCCAGTTTTCAAGTACTCTGCCAGGCTGCTAAGTGAACCTGTAGCCACCACGTACGAGCCGCGGCATCAAGACAGCGCTTCTCGGCAAGCTGGGCAGGGAACTAACAGTCCGGTCTTCTGGCATTCAGCCTCATCTCTGCAACGAAACCACTGTGGGACTGTCAGCAAGTCATTCTTCCTTCTCGTACGATTGGGAATCATTTTCTACCTCACAAATACAATGTGGGGCTCAATATATTGTGTTAGTAATAGAATGGGAGGTCCTTGGATGGAAGGCCCTACAGATGAGCAAAGGATTATGGCTATTTCTGGATGTGATAGCATATAAATGTGTTTTATTCCCTCTCAATGAGACAAATTTAATCATTTATTCAAGAAATTCCTAGTGAAGTTGCATAACAGCCTCAGAGCTGTGGACTCAATGTATGACTCTACTCGAAAAATAATTAAGCAAAGCATAGACATATATGTAAAGAACAGGGAGAATTATCTTCTTGGGAGGGGGGGAAGTCACTGGACAATTAGAGCCATGCCTGGACCATTGAAAGGTGTGTGTACTCCCTTGGCCCTCTGTGCAAATAAATTACTGACTGATCACATGGCTCTCTGCAAGGAGCATAAGATGCAAATGTCAAAATCACCAAAAGCCAAAGGAGGTGAAAGTAGAAGAGAAAGGTAGTGTCTTAGCTTACAATAGCATGTGGGAGTTGGTGTTCTCTAGTGTCTAGAGCAGTGGACCTAGGATAATAATCTTAGATTTATTTCCAGCTCTGCTTCTGACTTGCTGTGATAATCACTTTACCTCTCAGTGCCTGTTTTCTCCACCTGTAAAATGGGTGTAAGAATTTCCACCTACCTCACAGGGATGTTGTGAGGCTTCCTTAATTCTGTTTGTAAAGTAAGTAGGAATGATCTGATGAAAAGCACTGCTGAAATGCATGGTATCCTTGTTATTTCCTGGCAGAACTGCTAACTTGGTTAATTTATGACTCCTTGACCAGAAAGGCAGTAGTTTGAAAAGGAGAACACTGCATTGCACTGACAAGATCAACACAGATGTGGATTTGCCATGCGTATGAAAAGACTCCATTGACCCCTCACCCCTTTCTCCCACCTTAGCCTTGGCCTGGCCATGTGAAGCAGCGGTGACAGTGTGGACCCCTCTTCTCCATCCTCAGCATCCATTCTGGGGCAGCATTTATGATTAAATAAGACAGTTCCTGGAGGGGGGTGCAGGTTGGTGGAGGTCTAACAATTTTAAGGTCTTTGCAAGGCATGTGGGAGAGGGTCATATAATGCAAAATATTGCTGGGCTTTTCTTTTAAACCACTCAGTGCAAACTCCAAGTAAATTTTTCAGAGTCTCCATGGAAGAGTTTACAATTGCTTGTGGCACACAGAAAAAAAAGCCAACCTTCATGAATGCAAACCCACAGATTATCACGCCGTACTGATTCTTTCCTTTAAGTGAGATAGATACCAATGATCTCTTAGCCCTGAAACACAATGAGGTACAGATTCCTCCTCTTGTAGGAGGGAAGAGATCTGAGGGGATCTCTGCTCTCTAGGGCTGTGTGGGCATGAAATCTACTTATTGAGGGAGGAAAGTCCAGTCTCTCCTGCCACTCAGTAACTCACTGACTGTGCAGTTTTACATTTAAAGAGCGGCCGTGTCATACAGCGCTGAAAAAAAGTGGCAGTTTGCTGTTTTGTATAGAAAATGGCTTTTCAGGCTGACAACTGAAAGTAATCCTAGCCTAGGCGTAGTTTTGTTTAGTAAAGGCAGGAACATCCATGAGAACTAGACTAAAGCCTTCCTATAAGCCCGAGGCAGTTGTGATAAAACGGTATATGGTGCCAGATATCCTGAGGGCCAGGGTTGGATAAGCGTACCAAAATCAGGGGACTCGTCTAAGTATCGGAATAAGTTTTTTCCCCCCAACAGAACGACGCTACCATTTCTTAGGCTCTGTGTACGCTACACCTTTTAACATGGCTCAGGAAAGGCTTTTTGCCAACACCAAATGTGCTTATACAGTTGACTAGCAACCATGGCAAATAAATGTGTGTTGACTTGCCAAGACGTAGCCTGGCACACGGTCCTTTCCTTGCAACCAGCTTGGCATGCACCTGTTTCAGTGGAACAGGCGAGACTCACGTCTCTGTCAACAATCTGAGTTTTTCTCTCAGCAGCCTGATGTACAAAGAGACATTGAAGGTTTGTTCAAGACTAGAGAGGAGGGGGCTAAGAGGGTGGGGAGGTCTAACTGCTGTCTTCGGGTGCCTAATGGGGAGTTACAGGGAAGATGGAGCCAGACTCTCGACAGAGGTGCACAGCAAAAGACCAGAGGCGACGATCACAAGGAGCAGCAAGGAAAATTTTGACTAAAAAATCTTGACGAGGAAAAAAATGGTTCAAATGGAGAGTGGTTCAGCACCAAAGCAAGTGCCCAGAGACATGGTGAGATCTCCATCCTCAGAGGATGAAGCCTGACTGGGAAAAGCATTGAGCACCCTGGTCTGACTTTGATGTTGGCCCTGCACTGAGCTGAAGTTGGGACCAGCTGATCCCTTCCAGCCTGAACTATCCATCCCATGGGAGGCTGAAAACTCAGTGCAGCCGCTGTGTGGTGGAACAATGGGTGTGGGACATTTTCTGCCTCTCTGGGGTGTTCTGGTAGAGTTTGCTTAGACTGTCCCAGCAGGCGACACCAGCTAAGCGGGCACCACAGCAGAGGCTGATGCACAAACACAGTCAACTGATGTTTGGTAGCTAGAAAAGCTGCTTGAGGCCAGAACCATGTGTTGTGTAACTGGTTTGGAAAGAGCATTACAAATAAAATAAAATGAAAAAAAAAAAGAGAGTGTGCTTGTCAACAGAGAAAATCATGGAAATATAAGGGGCTTAGGTCTTTCCAGCTCCCTTTAATTTCAGTGTCAAGTGTGCCTTTAAATCCATCTGAAAGTGCAGAGGACTGCATTTTAATGTTCTGTCAACAAAAACCTGTGGATTTTAAAGCTTGCTGATCTGGGATGAAGCAGAACTGAATAGAAATAGTGATTACAGAGCTACTGACAGAACAATTTGAAAAAAAACCCCACAAAGACTGTTGGCCTTCACCTTGCTAGATCCGGCCTGGCACAATAAAAGCAAAACAAGCCATTTGTTGGAAGAAAAGGTTATATTGCTTGGAAAAGTCATGCAGTAGCCTACTGAAAAATTTCTAAGTCAACATAGCAAAGAATTTGTGATGAAACATTAAAGGGAAGAGTTGGTTCCTGTGGTGTTTCCTGAAGCTCAGGGGAGAGCTGGAGAATGATTGGGGTAAGGAAACTCAATTACAAATGAGCATACCAAAAAATCCTGGATTACAGGCAGGTGGGGGGCAGATGCCGTGCAGGAGGGCAGCAGGGAATCCCAGGCAGGGCTGTGGCACGCCAGCTGACGGGCAGGCTGCAGGCAAAGGCTGAAGTGAAGAAGCCTGCAAGCTCATCGGCCGAGTACCTTATTGTGAGGATAAGGCAAGCCAACCTGACACACAAATTAAACCCAGCCTGTTACCAAATCTGGTGTTTCTGGATTTTAAGAAGGTTGGCAACTTTAAAATAATTCATTGAACTTTTTTGCACTGGTTCCTCTATTTACCTGGCAGAATTGAGAACCAAAACTAGCATTGACAGAGCTTTTTCCCTCCCCATCTTTCTACCTAAGAATATGAAGAATTACTGGGAGAAAAATGCTGAGGAAAGTTTCTCAAGACATATATGTTAGTTCAAAGAAAAGTCATAGACAACCCCATAAAATAATTAATCTATTGCCAGTGAACATCATCATCTGAATTCAACCACAAATAAATTCAAAAGAAATTCAGAAATCAGATTGATGTTGGATTACTCCCAGCTTCAAGAGCTCCTGTTTATGAAAACCTCTGGAGAGAAGAGTAAAGAAAATGGATGGCCGGCTGCCAGCTAAGCCTATTTGTCATGAATATGCCCCGTAGCACCTTCTGGAAACCTGTGCTATTTCTAAATATACTCTTGGCCAACAAACTGCTTTAATTCAATATGCTCCACCTTTCTGCTTTACTTGAAAGACTTGACTTTAGTTCCCTCTATAAACTGAACATAAAATAGCTACATTCACGCTTTAATATGTGGAAGAATAAAATACGGAACTGAGCGGAAACCTGTCGATGTACTGACCAGCGCTTCTTCCTCGTGCGCTGCCTCTCCTCTCTGGCCACCTACATCTATATTATGTTTAATGAAACTACCAGACCCTCACAAGTGAGAAGTTGCCTTTGTACCTGTGGAGTGCCATGGACCCTTCTCCCCAAACACGTACATCAGCGACTATCTAAGGAGGAACAACACGGAATAAATTTCCCATTGTCTTTTTACACTTTTTGCCTTCCTTGAAGGAGAAGTCCTGGGGCTGGGGGGTGGATCTGAGTTTTGCCAGTAGGAGTTATCTTTTTCCCTGTGTGTTTCTCCCAAGGCTCAGGGATCAGTAATTTACAGTAAGCAGAGGCATGTTTCAAGCCTATATATAAACATATGTAAAGAGAAAGTTTAAAGACCTACGACCAAACTCTGCCTTGTTTTTTAACCTTGTGTTGAAATAAGCAGAGTTACCAAGGCGTAAACAAGAGCAGAATTTGGCTTTGTATAATTTAGTTTTTAAAGGATTTCCTGTTAACTTACTTCTTTAAAAAACAACCAACAACTAACCTTGCCCCACAGCCCACCAATACAGAACAAAACAACTATAAATCCCTCCAAACTCAGGAATCTCATTGCTTTAGGAAAGATCAGTTTCTAAGCAGCAGATACAGAAAGGAAGAACAGGGCAGCTCAAATCTCAGCTCTGCATTAATTGGCAGCAATACCAGAAGCTGTAAAAAAAAAAAAAAAGGCTCAGATCAGATACGATAATCTGCTCCCTCAGTTCATTTCCCCGTGAAAGCTGAATGTTTTTTTCTCTTTGCAATGCTGTAGACAAGGAGACAAATTTCAAACCAAGACGACGGGCAGCAAGACAGAAAGCCAAACAATCAGAGACTGTGGGACTAACTCAGTGACTCGGCACAACCAAACTTAGATGCGTTTTCCTAGTGGAATGAGTTGTAATGAATAAAGGTTCCTGATTTTCAATCAGCAGGGGCTCCGTGCTTTGTTCAACTCCCAACTAGCCCCAGTCGACTCTTTCTCTTCCCGTATGATTTATTATTCCAAATGTAGAGAGTTTTGAGCGGCAAATGTTAGGTGTGTTTTTAAGAGGGGGGAAAAAAAAAAGAAAGATACGGACGCCACAAAGTTCAAGCGGGGACGTGACTGTGACATGAAGGATTGGCTCCCACTCACACCGATAGGCATCAGGAAATTCCCTGTTTGAACTCCTACTTCCCTCCTGGCCCCATTCCTTGACACATTCTAGTTGCACGGCGCGAAAAGGCGCCCCCAGCCCGGTTCTCGGCGCCGAAGGTGGATGGATGGCAAGGCCCCCACCCGGGAGATGGATTCCCCCTTGTGTGTGGGGGTGGGCCATGCCCCGCTGCCCCGCCACTCTTGCGCAGGAGTCAAAGCGGGTGCCAAAATGGCACAAGGGTGATCGCACCTCCTCCCCACGGCCACCCCCTCCCTCCCCCCCGCCCTCGGCATTCCCCCCCGCGCTCGGAGGGGCACCCCTCGCCCCGGACTTTCCACAGCGGCCAGGAGAAGGGCTCAGGTCTCCTCCAGGGCTCCCACTCAGCGGCAGATCCCGGGCCCACTCGTGTTCCCCACCCCCCGCGGTGGGGCGATACCCCGTCCCCGACCGTCGGGGCCGAGCGCACCTGCCCCCCCCCGGGGCGGAGCTTCTCCTCTCGCCCCGCCCACAAGCCCCGCCCCGCCCCGCCGCGAGGCGAGCGGTGCGCCGGACCGAGGGCAGGCGCCCGCGCGCCTGCGCACTTGTAGCCGCCGGGGCCGAGCGCGGGGCCGGAAGTGGGGCGGGTGGCGGCGGCGGTCGCGGCGCCGGTGGCCGCCATGAGCTTCCTCATCGACTCCAGCATCATGGTCACCTCCCAGGTACTCCGCCGCTGCGCGGCGCGGCTTCCCCACGCCCTGGAGGGGTGAGGAGGGAAGAGAGGGCGGGGGGGTGAAGTGGGTCTCGCCGCGGCCTGCCCCGCTCGTCACCCCTCCGGAAGCGGCCGTTGGGAGTGCGTGAGGGCGGTGCCTGCGGGCGCGCATGCGCGGAGCCCCGGGGCGGGCTGAGGGAGCTGCGGCGGCGACGGTGAGGGACGCGGAGCGGCGTCAACAGCAACGGCGTTGCCGCCTTGCTGCCGCCCTCGCCCCGCTGCCCGGGCCCCCTTGGCCTCGCCCGGCTGAGCGGAGGGAACGGCTCCGCCGCCTGCATGCGTTTGGCCGTCCGCTGCTCGGCAGCAAAGGCGGGAATAAAAAGCCCACCTCGTCGCTGCACGTTTAGGGGTGTGTGAGGCTGCCGGTGTGCCTCGTTATGGCCGCCCGCCCTTTTCTATCGCCCAAGCTCCTATTGCAGGAGAAGATAAGGTGCATGCATCTTTGGACTGCTTCCTTACCTGTCACGGTGACCGTTGCCCTCCTGCAATTGTCAAGTCAGAATATAATGTGTAAAGAGGTTCAGTAAATAAGGTTGTGGAGAATGCAGCTTTTCTTGTAGTACTGCATCAGTTCTATAAATTTAAGTTTTCTTTGTTGGGACAGACAGGAAAGTTCATTGTGCTATTCTCTTTGTAGTGCTTACTTTGTTTCTGATATTCTTCAAGAAGGCTAATCATTTGTGTCTGCTGAGGAGTCTGCGTGTTTACAACTTTGGAAGATTTTTCATGATCTGCTTTGAGGAATTGAAAAAGACACCACTAAAAGACTCCTTCTCCATTGATCCATCTGTGATTCAGCACTTCCTTCAGCTTTTTCTTTCTGCTGCCATCAACGTCATCTTTCAACTAGTCTTGGTTTTACACCAGCTGAATTCACTTAGGAGCCCTTTAAAACATTTAATGCCATCCTATCTTTGTCATTACAAAGTGAGTTGTGGTCTTAACATACTTCAAACTGTCTAATTGTTTTGTGGGAGGAAATACCCCCTCCTTCTTCATTATCTTCCTTTGCTAGTAATTTATCTTGCCATTGTGTTCTCTTTGACCTTCCAGTCCTCCTTGATACCTCACTCTCTCCTCAGTAACCATCTAAATATCCTTTCCTCCTGTCTGCCTCTCTGGCAGCTGAGGTGGTCCAACTGTTTGCTGCTGCCAAAAGGGAAAGGTTCTGCTCCCTCTTCACTTCCACTTTGCTGCACAGTCATTCTCTCTTTTTTGTGGTCTCTCCAGTATTTGGTTTAAATAAGTTTAACTGGATCACAGGGGGATCCGATAAGCTTCAGAGCTGGTGTGAAATTTTTGTTCTGTAATGAGGAGGGATGAGCTGAGAAAAGAGGACCTTTCCCTTCTTGGCAGCAGTTGCTTGTCTTATATAGACTTTCATGCACAACTCTAGTTTTCTGGACAGTTTTTAGGACAGCTTTTGGCCATTTCTTAGAGCTACAATGTCCTCCTACTTGATAATTCTTTGATTTTTGCTCCTATCATTTGCTTTGCATTCTAAGTTCTAACTTACCTAATTGCTCTTCTTTCATTTGTGATGGCAGCTTTGCATCTTCCTATCATCTTCAGAAGTATCAAGTTAGATATTTAAATTGCTGCATGTAATTGTCAAATGCTCAAGAATTTTCTGACTTAACATGTCATGTTCACCTGCGGTGTCTTAGAGTGTGAACTCTTAAGATAACGTCTTTCTATGCTTTTGTACAGTCCCGAACACAAGGGAAATCTGATCTTTATATATAAACATCCTCTGTTATTATTGTACTTGATTGTCTCCTCATTTCTTTGTTTTACTTTATTTACTTTTTTTTTTGAAGCATTTGTCTCTACCTCTTCCCTCTTTTATACTGTTAAACGTGAAATTACTTTATGTAAGTATCACTTGCTTATCATACTTCTTTGACTTATGACCTGTAGGTAGGAGGCTTGTGAAATATCTTACCTTTTCCTTTTTGCTATCAGTTACTTTAAAGGCTGAAGTCCTCCTCAAACAAGTTTTGCCATCTGTTACTAATCACTAGACCTCATTCCTATTTCAGTTCTTCTTTCAATGCAAATGTATTTCATCTTCCTTGCCCAACTTTCCAGGTGTTCTTTGTCTGTAAATCTTGTTCTTCTGTTACCTTTGCTGCTGCTGGTATCCAGTTGCTCCTGATGCACAGTGGAATCATCCACAATGATTCCTGCATTTTTGTCTTTGAAAGTTTCCTGTCTCCACAGGGGCCAGAATGCTCTGGCCTTTTCCAAGCGTTCTTGAGAAGAAATACTGTCTTTGTCCCATGCTTTCTGACATATATTGATTTTTCTCTTTGCTTTGGTCAAAACTACCCTTGTAAAAAATCATAGAATTGTTTAGGTTGGAAGTGACCTTAAAGATCATCTAGTTCCAACCCCCCTGCCATGGGCAGGGACACCTTCCGCTAGACCAAGTTGCTCAAAGCCCCATCCAACCTTGCTTTAACCACTTCCAGGGATGGGACCTCCACAACTTCCCTGGGCAATTTGTTCCAGTGCCTCACCACCCTCATAGTGAAATTTTTTTTCCTAATATCTATTTTAAGTCTTCCAGTTTGAAGCCATATTTAGTTATCTTCTGAATTTTCTTTTTGCTTGGATTCTTTTAAATCATTACGCTTGTTTTCAGTCTTCTGTGGAATAGACTGGGCTACCCCTGAGAGGCCTGACAACCTAATCTTCTTTTTCTGGCTGAGGATTGGTAATTTCAGTTTTGACCACATTGCTTAATTTGTATTTATTTCATTTAACTCACCTGCAAAATAGCTGTGATATTAAGTCCATCTCCTCGGGTGTGTGTCGAAACTTAACTAAATTTTGTAAAGTGCTCTGAGAGCCATTGAAATGCAAAGCATTATTGGCTAGTCCTGCTTTACCTACCTTTTCTGTGTGGCTTTTTGCAACTCCGGATAGTGGTTTGAGGTACCCAACACTGCCTTTTCTCTACCGTAGAGACGCTTTTAACACCTTTGTTCCACATTGTGTCGGTGTGTAACCAGATCTAGTGTTAAGACCTCTCCATAAAAATCAAATGTACTTCTAGTCTTAAAGAAACAGCAGATATTTTTATAAAATTTGCTCATCTCTGGAAGATGTGTATGTTGTGGACATTCAAGTGTTTACTTTGCCTCCATTACTGTGTTTCCTGTAAAAACTATAAACTTTAATTCTGTAGATTAGAAGAGTGAAACAAGAAACAACAGTGCCAAGGATACTGGTAGGCCAGGAACTGAAGAATTCGGGAACTTGGGAATACAGAAATGGGCTGTCTTGACTGGATATTTCATAGGGTCATAGCCTTCTGTGTCTGCTACACTTGAATATTAGAAATACTGTTCTCTCCATGGTACTGTGACAAGTGTTAATCTTTTGTGGATCTTGGGTACTTTGGGCCAGCTCTTTTCCTTCCATTTTTTTCATCTACGGTCAATAATGAAGTAGCTTTGTATTTTGCAAGTTGCTGGTTACAAATGTTAAGTGCTTCATCTCTTCTGCAGGTGCTGTTCTTTGGATTTGGCTGGCTATTCTTCATGCGTAAGCTCTTCAAGGATTATGAGGTGAGAAGGAGCATTTCATAACAATTCTATACCTTAAAAATTACTCCCAATTATAGAAATATTTTTGAAACTGTATTTGGCCTTCTTCCTCTCTTTAAGCTCTCTTATCTTATTTTTAATTGTCTCTACAGTTACCTTAGCTTTAATTTCCTCTTGTGTTTCTGTTTGGAAAACTCCTAGACATGTGAGGAAATCGGTTCTTCTGGGGCCAGTGAAAGTTTCCATATTGGCCACTGTTGAATGAAAAAAGGTGGAGGAGGTGCAGGGGTAATGAGGAACTGTTTTGCCTTTTGCTTCAGTAAGCCTGCCTTATGTAATCGTAAAATTTTTGTGACAAAATCAAATTCAGTGGTTGACTTTAAACTCAGTGATGTGTGTTTGTTATGGCTGAATTGTTTGTGAGGATTGGATGGGATAAAACTTGCATTCTCTATCCCTAGAGGGGTATGAGAGAATATAGTCTAGGTCAGAGATGCCTTAATTGCAAGCCGAATTCAGATCCAAAAAGTTTTCCAGATGTGGATCTTACTTTTAAATCTAAGGTTAAGATCCAAGAGCTCTGTTAGCAAGGGTCTATCATTAGTCAAGTTGACATAGGGCTTTGCATGCTTGACATCCTTTCTGTGTAAGGCATCTCTGTTAAATGTGCCGGTAGCTGCAATCAGTGTCATACTGAGCAACTTATGAGTTTGCCCCCTGCTTTCTAACAGACTGTTGGTTTCTTCCCATTTAGATAAAGGGCAAGGTGCCTTGAAGCAAGAGACCCTGTTGTGTGCCGTTGTACTTTGTGATTTGTTTTTTGTTACCTGAGGGATATGAGGATGTCATTCTAGGAATGGAAATGCCTGATGTCTCTGGCTTGTTTTCTCTGTTGCAGGTGCGACAGTATGTGGTCCAGGTGATCTTCTCTGTGACTTTTGCCTTCTCTTGTACCATGTTTGAACTCATCATCTTTGAGATTTTGGGGGTGCTGAACAGCAGGTGAGTCTAGGAGCTCACTCAAGGACTAGCCTGTCTTCTGTTCAGCAGCTTCAGTCCAACTTCTAAATGAATGGATTGGGTGGGGGAAATTGTGTGAGAAAATTGTCAACTTCTCAACAAAGATGTTTGAGCAGCAGGATTTATTTATTTGACAGAACATGAGTCTAGGAGTCATAAGCTCCTGATTTTTCATGCAGTTGCTATTAGTGTGGTCTAGGTCCTTAGGGCAAGGCTTTAGGCTTTGACTTTCTCCATTGTGAAGTTAAAAGAAATGGTTTCTTTTATGGGAGTGTTGGGAAGCTTCAGATAGTGCTGAAGAGCACTTTTCAGATGTTAAGGACTATAGAAACTATAAGCACTAGTTTTTCTGTGGTGGTCAGAGCAGCGAATAAGATGTGAAGCTAATTATGGAGTGAAAATTACTTCTGTAATAATACGGTATTTGTGAATCAAAGGCACATCCTCCCTTGACCTAGGGTAAGGACTTCTACATAAAGGGGATGTTAAAATCTGTCTACTTTAGAAGTCAGTAGGAAAGAGAAGGTAAAACAGTAACATGTAGAGGCTAGCTGGGTTTCCTATTTATTCTCTCTTATCATACTAGTATAAGAGAGCAGTCAAAGGAGTTGAAGGGCAAGAAATACAAAAATGGTAAGAGGTAATGTTAGTTCTGACCATGTGTCATTAATCGGTAAGGCTTGCAGCCAGAGAGATCACTGAGGAGAATGCTTTTATAAGCTTCGATAAGGGGCTGGACATCAATATAGATGAAAATGCCTCTGAATTATCTAGGAAAAAGTGACAAGGATCCTCATAATTTCTCCTTTCCCCAGGCATAAAGAGGATATGAGTTAATATTGGGAACGGGACATGTATTTTTCTACTCAAGCTAAGTGAAAAGTCAGTTCAGCCAAGATGAATCTCATCTGCATTTGACTAATCTCCTTTAGTCAGAGGAGTATTGATCATTTTGGTATATATGTGTATTTTTAAATTCCTGCTTTGCAGTGTCTTGCACATGAGAAAACTTGCTTTGAAGTGAAACACGTTGAATTATGAACATGAAATATTTTTAATCTTTTCAATTTGAATTAGCCTTTTTTTGACTCAGCCACTCATGAAATTAATTACTACTTATACTTAGTTTTGGTTTACTGTTCAACTAGATGAGCAGTAAATCAAATGAATCATGCTGCAACTGGTATTACTTACTGTAGAAAATACAGTATTTGATAAAATATCCCTGGCTGTTTTTCTGGATAGTTGTTAATTTTGAAATACACATTCTTGAGCTCTATATTAAAAAACAAAACAACAAAACAAACAAATTCTCCCCTAACCCAAAGAACAAACAAAATCCAGAATATTCTATATTCTAGGCCAATATTATCCAATGTTTGATGTAGTTGAAAGCATTGCACTGACATGCGATTGTCTTTGAGAAATTTGTTGTATTATGATAGTATGCTAATCAGTATTTTGACTTTATTTTAGCTCTCGATATTTTCACTGGAAGCTGAACCTGTGTGTCATTTTGCTCATCCTAGTCTTCATGGTACCCTTCTACATTGGTTACTTTGTTGTGAGCAATATCAGATTATGTGAGTACTTGGTTTATGGCAGTGGGGCTGCTAACTTGAGACTATGCATGCAAATGAGAAATAACTTTTCTGAGGGAGGGAGAAAGAGAGAGATGTGTTGGTCCCTGTGCCCATATCTCCCTCCTTCCGCTGGCTTTGTTCTGGCTAGATAACTTCTCTTTGGAACTTAATGCTTTAGCATGAGCTGTTTATTGACCAGTGAAGAGATACTTTACCTGACCCCAGCAAATGTTGCTTTTCTTCATGGGTTTCGACAAAGTTGAGCACTTTAGAGTAACGTTACTGGAATTTGTTCCTTTGCAATTTTAAGCTTGCAGCCAAACCCTGGAACCCTTGGCAAGGGCTGTGTTGTTCTGCTAGGGGGTAAAAGAAATGAGACAGAGAAGTTCAGTAAATTGCTTTTGCTTTATTTTTTGCTTACTACTGTCTGGATGAGGCCTCTTGCATGTGCTAATGGACACTTACCCATGAGCTATTGATACTCATTGCTCTTTTGTATTAAGCTTAGGCACGTAGGTTGGGAGTGTTAAATGTGTAGTTTTGGTATGAAGATGAAGTTTTCAGATTTCATGTTCAGGGTCACACAAGAAAGACGCAGCTGAGTGATCCCCAGTTCATAGTGCAGCCCTCCTCATACGTCTGTGGCGAAAAGCCAAAGCGGTGTGTCGCTGCATTAGCGCTTGCAAACAATTGTGTCTCAAATACTGGTTCTGTAGGAGGTGAAGGGGTGCTTACTGCTAGCTGTAGCTCTGTCAGTTTACAACTGTTTTGGCCACCTGTGCTCAAAGTAGCCTTTGGACCAATGTAGCAATTTGGCAAGCTTGAAGAAGCCCTGAAGGAAGAACTTCTTTAAAATACTGTTGTGTTTCTTTTTTTTTTTTCCTCTCCATTAGTGCACAGACAGAAACTGCTTTTTGCATGTGTTCTGTGGTTGACATTCATGTATTTCTTCTGGAAGCTGGGGGATCCATTTCCTATCCTCAGCCCAAAACATGGTGAGTTTCATATCCTTGCTCATTCCTTCCCTCCTGAAAATAGGCTTTGTTATCTCACTTTTATCTTGGAGCTATTATTATGTTATCTCAGCTCTACAGCTGGGACTGTAGAAAGTAGTTCTTGCAACTGAGGGTCTGTTCTGCTTTGAAATCTGCAATCTGAAGGTTGTCAGACTGACAGATATTGATGGATATACCTTGAATTATTTGCATAAGTTTCTTCCAATACCACAGGAAAACTTTAGGGAAGTGAATGAGTCCTAACTGAACCTAGTGTATGTAAGAACACAGTGCACTTTGAGGACTCACCTTCGTCTTCACAAAAAGTTGATCACCATTTTTATTAAGTGGTTTCTTTTCTTGTGGAGACTAAAACCATTTTATGTAAGAGGAGAATTGGCAACCAATCCTTCATCTGACTTTTTTCAGTCAGATTATTGTTTCTTGTGACTGAAATCAGATCAATTTAACATAGGTGGCTGTCCAGTTGGCAAAACGTGGCAGGGTGCCTGAACACCAGAGCTATATAGTCTGTAGCCAGCAACACGTCTGGCAGTGCGTGCTGGCTTCGGTACAGCTTCATACACCGCCTGAGCTCAGAGGCAGTACAGTTGCATGGTACTAGAGTGTGCGTTGGTAAGTTCTGCTGAACGCCAGAGCTATTTATGTGCGGAATTAGCTTGGGTATCTGTGCGTTGCAGTCATGGAAGCAAGAGTATTTATAGTGTGAAGATACTGTGTGCACTTGGGCTAGTTTGTGTCCAACAGAGATTGTTAGCATGTGCCTAACTGTACTGAACCCTGCAGGCACCTAAGTGTGCGGAAGGATTGTAACACTGTAGAACCAGACTATTTGTCACCTGGGTTTACTGTGTAACTTATGTTGCCTTTCCCCTGCACTGGAAAATTGTTTGTGTATTGTTCTCAACAGGTGAAATTCAGTCAGTTTCACTCAAATTGGTTAATATGTCTGCCTGCATAGATAACTGTCAGCTTAATCTTTCTGTTCTCTAGGAGGCTACTTTACTCTGTACTCATCTGTAAGAGAAAAATTGAAGGATATCAAATGCTGTAGAGTCTGCTCACCCTTTCATCTGTGATCCTAAAACTTTCCTAAGAGAAAGTGTGTACTGTGTTTTGTAATTGTGTCATTTGCCACTGAAATACCACAGCTATTATATAGTGCAGATCCCTCTGCCCACTGTTTCATTGCCAAGAAAAATGTGTATCCACTTTGAGTTGCAGAAGGCACTTGAGTTGGCAGATCATAATAACCCAATGGGAACTTAGCCATGGGGTTTAGGTAATCCTCTTCAGATCACTGAAAAGCTTCTGTGAAGCTGTGTAACAACTGCGGATTTCCTGAACTGGTAGTGGGGTGTTTTCTATTTTTAACTTCCGCTTTACAGGATGAGACCTCCACTTGACAGTTGTACAGTGCCTTATCCTACCTGGTCTAGACATAAGGTTAAAGCAAAGGATTCTAGGCTTTTTTTTTTTTTTTTCCTGCTGTACTTCCAGGGTGCTGCTGTCCTGCATGTACTGACAAGGCTTCTTCAGGGCTTTGTCATGTGGTGGTGGCCCAATTCAGACAGGTAGGATCCTGTTGTGGAGGGAGACATGACAGGAGACTACGCTTAAAGAGCCCCTCACGCTGCAGTACGTTACCAGTGCTGTCTTCCTCAGTGTGCCCCACCTTGCTCACCTGCGTGTGTACTGGTGTGCTGCAGCTGGGGAATTGTGCTGACTAGTGGGGCCCTTTCAAGTACGTGCGGTGGCATCCTGTTGTCGGAGGCTGCCTTGCCTGGGGATGGTGATGGCAGTGTGCTGCAGCTGGGAAATGCACCATCAGTCAGGGCTCAGAGTCAGGAGCCCTTGTTGATCTGCAGCTTGTTTAATAGACCTGAGTGTGGGAGCTTGTAGTAGAAGGAAGGTTATGCTTGACTCAATTACATACTAGTATTCTAATAAAACTCGTATCTTTATCTGACTTGATAAAGCATTCATTTTATCTGACCTGATCACAAGAGTAGGGTTGCTGTGAGTGTTATGGGGAAGCATTGCTTTAACCAGTGGAATGTCATGTCATTTTGAAGGCACCTCTGTTTTAACTGCTGCTGTTTGACAGTGTGTGGGGTGAAAGGCCAGTGTATTGTAGCACATTCTGTAGCTCGTGTAAATCTCTATGCAGCTGCACATGACTGGGTGTCTCAGTCTCCCTTTGTGAAGTCTTTTTGCCGTGTTTTCATCATTTATTCCCCTTCTCTGAAGCATGAAATGTGGCTTGGCGCTTGGCCATCTCAGCTTTGCAATCATGTAAGCTCCAAATGTGCTGTGTGTGGCAGCTGCTCTATAACTGGCTCCCTAAAAAGTGAGTGATGTTTAGTAGCACATGGCATTGTATCCTGAGAAGACAGGTTGAGGTCTGTGTTTAATGGCTGAGAAGAATAAATGCAACTTCAGTGCTTGGTGTTGGTTACAGCACAGCCTTGATGTTCATGCTGTGTTATGTGAATGTATGTTTTAGAGTTCACTTGGTGGAATGCCTTGTTGGTGGTCACCTCAACAATGTGTATGTTCCCCCAAGATGAATACTGAACAGCCAGGAGCAGCATAAGCTTCCCATGCTGTCATCACCCCACTGTCCTGCAAGCACGAATTGCGTGTGATCTGGTGGGGTCAATTTTAATGACAACTGACAGGATAGGGCTTCCTCTCTATGGTTCGGACATTTTTGGGCCAGTTTGCCAGGACTAACTGGTTTGGTAACTCTATTCCTGGTTATTGCAGAAGTGGCTTTGTGGAAGATGCCTTTATAGTGTCTGGTGGATGATCTGTGGTCCTGCCTCAGCAAAGTGTGATCACTAATGTTTTATTGATTTAGAACCAAAATGCTGACTGTTAGTCCTCTCTAGGTCTGTCTTAAGCTTCTTCATAGCTAGAGTTTCCCATCCCTGTTTCTAAGCATGGTAATGTGCTTTCTGAGGGAGACTTTCTACCCTGTTCTTTTCATAGTCCCTGACTGTACTTCATATTACCTCTGGTCATTGCAGTGGGAATGCAGTCAGATTCATTAAGCAGCTCTGTATGTGTGCTATGTCGTGAAAGCACCAAGTGCGGAGCAGAGTGAAGAGAGCAAGATTATTAATGCCGTGTTTTTCCTCTCTCAGGAATCCTCTCTATAGAACAGCTCATCAGCCGCGTAGGTGTGATTGGGGTGACGCTCATGGCTTTGCTGTCAGGATTTGGGGCCGTCAACTGTCCATACACTTACATGTCCTACTTTCTCAGGTAACGACAGCCTTGTGAAATGTTTTGTCCACCTTTTTGAGATTTTTTTTTTTTCTGCTTTACCTGTGGCATCAATTCAAGTTTTTTCATAGCTTTTTTTTCTGAAACTAACTACTGCCACGTCTACATGCTAGAACCATTTCTATTGCCGAAGCATATTCTCCTTATACAGGCTTCTCTTTATTTCATGGGCATGTGCATATTTCCTCTGAAATGGGATAGCTGGCCTAATTGGGTGTCTTCATTTTGCAGGAATGTGACAGATGCAGATATTCTGGCTTTAGAGCGACGACTCCTTCAGACTATGGACATGATTGTTAGCAAGAAAAAAAGGTGAGAAGGCAGCAGTAGCATGAAATTATTTATTTCAAGTGTTTTCAGTCAGTATGGTACAAGATGGTTCTTGAAATTACAAAAATTATTAGTCCTGTTAGGGTTGCATGTTCCAGTGAACAGATCGCTGAATTGGCTTAGTCTGTGTGGTGTTTCATTCTGGCCTGATACACAACTTTGTTTTTTTCCCCAGACACGTGGGCTAAATAGCACCCTTTCTAACTGCAGTGGTACAGATTAGGCTTCCAAGACAAATTGTGACTCTCTGATGGCAGCTTGACTAGTCTGTAAGATGGGCACCTTTCTCTCCTGATCAGTAAGCCCCCGCAGCTGGCGCTCACTGGCAGTTTCAGTACAACAGTTGGTTCATATGTATTGAGCGCTCTCCTGCTCTGTGGATCTGGTATTTCCCGGTCAAAGCTGAAGCAGGCTAGTGAGCTGGTGTGGACACAGCTATGTTCTTGCAAATGACAAGGTTTACCTTAGTTCAGTTTTGCAGAATTGCAAAACATTGCTAATGTGAATGTAGTATAGCGCACAAGCGTGCTATCAGAACTCTGCTTCTGTTGGTTTAGCTTATTCTATGTACCCCAAGTGAAAAACCTGCTTTTAGAAACAATGTAATTTATTTACACATAAAAGTTTTTTTGTGTACTGTTAAAAATTACATATTACATGCCTTACTAGTTGTGTAGAATAAATAAAATCGCCATAGTCACTTCAAAGGTTTGACTGTCTGACACTGAATTCTCTCAGCAGTCCCCCAAACTTTACTTTTGATGCACTAATGTTGTAATGGAACCTTTTAATGTGTGATGAAGGACCTTTTATATAGTGTAGCCTTGCTGAATTAGTCACCAGCATGTATCTGCTGGTCAGTATTGGCCTATGAAAGTGTAGTTAAAGCATAACATTTTTTTTCGCCTCTGAAAATCTTAAGTGGTGAACAAATGTTAACTCAGTATTTGTGGTCATGTGTGAGACTAAGTAGTGAGAGAATTTAATTACTCAGGTTTAATTGATTAGGAGCATACAAAAATACTGGCTTTGGAGTTAAAAGATATTGTATAATGTTGCTTCTGACTTTGTGCTCTTTTGTTTTGTACATCTTTTTTGGACCTCTGGTCCAGGGAGAGTGATGTTGGGGTAAAAGTAAGGATGTCTGGGACTTGTAACTGACTAGCTCTTTCTTGCTTTCCTATTGCCAGGAAATCTTCTGAGTATAGCAACTTTCTAACCATTACGAAGAGCCACGTAAAGGGTGTTAATGGTTTGGGAATTATATTGAAGTTCATGTATTTGTGTTTAAAACAAACAAACATCCCCCCCCGCCAAACTGTGTAGTCTCAGAAATGTGCAAGAAGTAGCAGAAGCTCGAGTTCTGTAGATTTTTTTCTCTTTTTGCTTTGACAGGGAACAGTGGGTTGCATAATTGGACTATTTGCTCATATGAAGCAGAGCTTAAAAAGTTAGATTTGTATCAGCCCAAACACAATCCAAATCATTTGGCAGAACAAGCAGGAATAGCAGTATTTTACAGTGTAGGGTAAATGCTACAGTTCCATTAATTGTCAGTTACTTGCTGGTCATCTTTTCAGTACTGCTGATAACTCAGAACTTATCAATGCACACAAGGATTGTAAGGCAATAGAACATAAAGCTGTTTTGGTTTCTTTGCTGATCTTGACATTTCTTCTCATACCAACCCTTATTTATACTGGCTTCCTTGTCAGGAGGAGATGGTTGTTGAAATCTTTTTTCCCTGATGCACAGGAATTATTGTTCTTTCCTTCCGGAGTGTAATCAAGTAAAACTGTAGGGAAACTTGCCTTTAAGGTTGGCAGGTTTTTTATACTCATCCTTACAGGTATGACATAACTAAGCCTCAGGTTTGAAATGCTAGATTCTGTGACACCGTTGCTTCATTTTGCTTCATGTTAGAGTCACATCAGCCTATCTAATGTAGATACATCACATATCTACATAGGCAAAGTGTATGGGTTTTGCCTGTGGATCCTTTCTATGAGGTCTCCAAAACTCCTTTCTACTACGTGGGTACAGAGATCCCTGTCACCTTTCAAAAGAAAAGATTTGCCTTTGTATGCTTATAGCCTTGCTCTTGCCTTGACATAGCCGCTTTTTTGCTGCAATGCTGTAGATCGTTTAGGATGTGTGAATCGGGTACTGGGAAGAAAGCAAGGATTAAAAATGCAATTCTTATATTTGGCAGCTATCAGGATGAATTAAATTGTTCTAAGATCTCTGTTATTTGTAGTCTGTGGCCATATGTGCTTTTATGTGTGTTATGTGGGGTGCCCCAAGGGTGTTTCTTTTGCTGGATGTGAAGGAGGAGTGATTTTTTTTTAATTTTATTACACTGCTTATCAACAACCTTGAAGAGGGCTCTGTGCCAAATGTAGCAATACTGGCTGCAGCTACAAGAAAGGGCCTAAACACTGTCGAATCATGGATCGCCTTGACAATCCTATGAATAGTTTTCAGCTTAGGAGTGGATAACTGGCTCACAAATTTCAATGGGGAGAAATGTGAGGGAATGAGGCCAGAAGCCAGCGCTGCTCGTGGGGATTATGCTGCAGTGCACATGGGAGTGTGAGGGACAATATGCAGCTGCTTGCTGTAGTGTTGGAATTAGCTTTAGGAGTCATGTTCAGATCGCCTGAAGCATCCAGTGGTTCAGTCCAGTAATGGATTTATGTGTTTCTGCTTCATAACAGCTTGTCATGCAGCCCAGTAGTGAGTGACAGCATATCAGTGCTGCTGCATACCATCCAGTGCTCACAGTTCTGTGGAGGAGGCGGATGTGCAGTGATAAAGAAGAGGTGTTCAAGGGGAGAGAGGAGCATGAGAAGTCTTTTGATTCCTGAACTTGAGATAGCACAGTCATGTGTTTGAGGAAAGGAAAGCAACTAATCATATGACTGAGAAAACCATTTGAATTTTTATTTTTAATTGAGTTTAAATCCCTTTAAGGATTGAAGCAGAATCCTGAATGGAAGTCTTGTGAAGTGTCTCATTGAATCTTGCTTGATTAGATCTGGGCTGTACTCCAGAGCTAATCAAGATAGTGTTATGAAGCAAGATTGATGCTTAGGGGAAAAAAAAGAGGGGCATCTGTTTGCAGTGAATTTACTTTAACATTGTCTTCTAAGGAACTAGTGGGATTTTTTTTTTGTTTGTTTGTTTTTTTAATTATTTTTTATAAAAATACTTTAGTCCTAAGGACTTGTGTTTTCTCTTCTTTCAGGATAGCAGTGGCTCACAGGACAATGTTCCAGAGAGGAGAAGTGCATAACAAACCCACTGGCTTCTGGGGAATGATAAAAAGTGTTACAACATCTGTTGCAGGCAGTGAAAGTATCCTTCATCTGCATGCTGGCACCTGCCTTGGGAGGTGGCTCCCACTTTCTTCTGTTTTGAAAGGAAGAGTGTTACTTGGGCCAGTTACAAAACATTTGTGTTTCAACATGTTTCAGCAGTCTGAGCAAAAGACTTAATGTCTCCTGGGAAATTTGCTTTCTAGCACTGTACTGTCTGACCTTTTGCCCAGGGTTTGGACACATAGCTTTACTGTGACACAGTCAGGAGTTGTATGCTACTGCTCTGCCCTGTAAATGTGCTGTTGCATCACTATGGTTGAGGTGTACAGCAGATCACAGGACAGTTGTACACGCTTATGGTGTCACTTGCAGATGTCTACCCTATCACATCACTGACGTGGGAGGCAACTTTCTATTTTGATGTATCCTCTGCTCATATGACTGAACTGCATGCGTATTTTTCTCATAACATGAAATATGCTTTTCCAGGATGGAGAACCTGTGGTGTACTTGAGCAAAACAGTGGGTTGCTGGAGCAGTTTACCTAGCCTATAGTTGGCTTTCTGGCCATGTTGGAAAGCCACGAGAAAAAGAAGGGCAGGAAGCAACTTGTTGACCAAATAAATTTTTTTCATGATATAGGCTGGCCACTGTTGCTTATAGCAGTGTGACAAAAAGGTGGACAGGAACAGGTGAATAGAAGTTATTCTGCCTATATGAAACGGGTAAAAGGAATCTGGAATGACAAGGGTCTGTATTTCTGTAACTTACAGTTGCCTACCAACAATATCTGCCAGGCCACCTACAGTGTGCAGTTTGCATATTTAAGGCTGAGGGCTCTTCTTCCTCTCCTTTCCCACTAGCTGTGGGAATAGTCAAATCAGAATTTGGCTATTTGACAGGACTCTTCATAATAATCACTAAACTCTTGGAGCAGTTACTCAGCAGTTTTTTTTAATGAAGATGAAGTGAGAGTGACATATCATGAGATGCACTTCAATGACAAGGGACACTGATCAAAGTGGAGCAGCAGCCTTTGAGAGCTCTGGTTCTATTCTGTGATATGTTCTGCAGGAAGAGGAATAAAGAGCTTGTTGCATGACTGCCTAAATACTGTGCACTGCCTACCTTCTTAAAATGGAGTAGTGTGTGATATATGTATCCTTGAGATTTCTTTGGGTGCAGTATTAACAAGGAGCGTTAAGACTGAATCAAAAAACTGATCTGGATCAAAGAAGTGGTCAAACCATTAGATGTGACCCTTGGGCCGAAGGTCGGGAATGTTTTGGTTTTGATTAAGAATTTCTGACGTATTCTAGCCTTGACTATGCTGGTTTGCCAGATCTGTCCCTTATCCAGCAAGAAGTGGATGCCCTAGAAGAGCTGAGTCGGCAGCTTTTTCTGGAGACTGCTGACTTGCATGCAACAAAGGTACATAGCAAAGTAACTGCCCGGATGGGTGTTGGGACGCCAGAGTAGTTTGAAAGAGAATATGTGTTGCAAGAAATTGAAAGCTGTTCAGCAGGTAAATGTTGAAATGTTGTGATGCGGTGGAGTGAGGATCTGTTTCTTTAATTTGGGGTCTAGGTGGCAGTTTCCTTCCAGTTCAGGTACATACTGGCGCATGGCCTACGTCTCTAGAGCCATTCAGAAACTTTTGAGTTCAGAAACATTTGAATTAAGAGGTGTGGAAGGATAAAGCTGTTTGCTACTTTTGGTGAATTTTGTGTTCTGGGTGGTTGTGGAAATGATATATTTTTTTTTTTTGTGTTCTGTTCCCCTTCCCTCCTTTTGTATTTCCAGGAGAGAATAGAGTACTCCAAAACTTTCCAGGGAAAATACTTTAATTTTTTGGGTTATTTTTTCTCCATCTATTGTGTCTGGAAAATCTTCATGGTACGTAGATGTTTTAATACGTTTTATGTGGACGTATACAGATGTCACACCCTGCATAGATTATGCTATACATGCAGTTCATCAAGTCCAATCCTCCAGTTTCCTTAAAACCCTGCTTCTGGAAGTTCTGAAAGAAACTGGCTCTTGGTTGAAATAAAGCTCTGGATCTGTGTTTTTGTGTAGAGCATTAGACAAGCAATTCTTACAGGTGTCCATTTTGCACCTTCTCAGACAGTCCGACCACCCTCTGCCCCTTTCCTCGGTGATACAAACTAAAAGTCATGCATGTGTCTCATGTGGAACAGTGAGGTATGCTTTTGTTTTCTTGTTTGAATGAAAATCCATCTCTCTCTTGCAGGCAACCATCAATATTGTATTTGACCGTGTGGGGAAGACTGATCCAGTCACAAGAGGAATTGAGATCACTGTAAATTATCTGGGAATCCAGTTTGATGTGAGGCTTTATTAATTCTTACACCCTTTTCAGCAATTCCTGTCTTATCTAAATAAAATCATACTGCTCATAGGGAGGGAGTGATAGAGCCCTGAGAATGTGTCTTTGACTTCTGACTTATTGAGGAGGACAGGAAAATGCACCATGAACTTTGCTTTCACACTGATTTTATGCTGGTATGGTACTGTGGTCTTGCCAGAGAGACAGTGATTTGCTTGTTTGTTTTGGGAAAATAGAAACATGTTAGTCAACCTGCTTAGATGAATACATTTAACTACAGAGTGATAATATTTGCTTGTGCACATAGGTGTTCTGTCATTTACGCTTTTTAAATATATCCCTGTGAATACAGGGTTTTTTATGATTGATGTAAGCTAAATCTGTTTTTCTTGTGTGTTTGGAGTAAACAATTGCTAATATAGTTGTGAAAATGACTGTTATATAAACCTGTCTACAATGGATAGCTGTACAATTAGGAAATAAAAAAACCCTGAAGAATTGGCAGCTATACAATGTGGTGTAAATGGGGTTAGCGTTAGAGATTTGACTGTATTCTTCTTGTTGATACAGGTAAAATTCTGGTCTCAGCACATTTCCTTTATTCTTGTTGGAATAATCATTGTTACCTCTATCAGAGGATTGTTAATCACACTTACAAAGGTAAGAGCCAGGGGTCTTATGTGGTTTTGGACCAGGAGAGCTGTTATCAGATCTTTAACTTTAGATGGGACAAATACTGTATAAACTTTCAGTGCATATTTATGTTTTAAAAATCTGAATATAAACGCTTGCAGAGGGAGGAAGGGAGGAAAAATACCTTCTGCAGTGTATTTCTCCACTCAGTCTCTATTGTTACTACTGTTGGGAAGAGATGTAGGTGTTAAATGAGATGTTAAATGTAAGCAAGGGTTCAAAATGATGCTGTAGCCAGGGCTTATTAGTAAGGTTGATGAGATGGTGATTAAAGGAATTTAGATTGCTTAATTTGAGCTGCTGGTAGGATTGGAAAGGCAGTAACTCAAGAGACATGTGACTCATTGTCTTTACCTGGCTTTTGCTACCTAAGCTTAAACTTTAATATATATCATTATATGACTTTTACCACGTGGTGCCATGGGCTTAGGGAGATTCATGTTTAAGAGTAAGACTGCAAGTTTCTGAAAGTAGGGTACAGACACCCCTCTGGAAAGTATGCATTTGTAAATTAAAAAGTATTGAAAGGTGTGCACCTTCCATGCAGTCCTAAGGCACATCAGATTTATCTGACTGCTTGTTTCCACTGCTTTTTTTTTTCCTAGTTCTTCTATGCCATTTCCAGCAGCAAGTCCTCCAATGTTATTGTTCTGCTTTTAGCACAGATAATGGTGAGTATGTGGAACCATGGACCCGTCTATGTACATTTATGCATACATACTTATTTGTGTGTGTTTACATATACACATACTAGAATCTTTGTATGCTGACCCATGTTAGCCATATAGCCAATTGTGATACAATAACTACTTTCTCTGTTTTTTAATTTACAGGGTATGTACTTTGTGTCATCAGTGCTTCTGATACGGATGAGTATGCCTCTAGAGTATCGCACTATTATTACGGAAGTCCTGGGAGAGCTCCAGTTCAACTTTTATCATCGTTGGTTTGATGTGATATTCCTAGTTAGTGCACTATCCAGTATCCTCTTTCTCTATTTAGCACACAAACAAGCCCCAGAAAAGCATATGGCCCTCTAAGTAAGGACTGCAGTCATGCACTGCTCTCTGTCCTTTCAACTGCACTGCTGCGACTCCTGTGGACTGCAAAACTTGAAGAGAGCCGGGACTATTCTGTGTGTTCCAGCAGTGTAACTGGCTCTTTGAACTTCCACACGTGTCATCATCAAGCTCTGTGGCTCATTTTGTTAGGGTGCCACAGCTTGAAGGAAAAGGGATGCATGTATTGAATGTGAGATAGTTCATTGCCAAGGAATAAGGGCACTCCTTGGTATGCCAATATCTACGGGCATTGGAACTTGCATAGTAGGCTGTCTGAGGTAAGACCTCGTACTGTTAGAAGAACATCTTCAGAGAAGGCACCAAGGAAATGTGATTTTTCCTTTGAAAACCAACTTGTAATTGGGATTCAGAGGATGGCAGTTCTGGAGTTGAATATTTGAGCCTGTGGAATTAAATAAGCTTTTGTAATATCTCATGCAAGCATCACAGTTGTTTTTTGTCACCCCAAAAGATTTGGTTGGAAGTGAGCTAGAAAGTGGCTACGATTTGCTGCCTGGCAGAAGTGAAGTGGAGAGAATTTCACTCCATTTCTGTATGGAGTGTGTGCTAGTGTGTATCACTAGTACCTACTGTCCTTAGGAGCTGGAGATTAGCTTTCTGTTGCCGAGTCTCAACTTTGTTTTCTCTCCCTGCATAAAGGGAACTGAGGTTTTGGATTCCTCTTTCCTCGAGTTCGGTGTGAAGTCAAAGACCACAGCTATGCCTTGTTCACCTTATGTGTTACAAATTTGTTTACCTTATATGCTGTAAATTTGCTGTTCCTCACAACCTGTGTATTCTTCTACAGTAGCCCATTTCCCCTTCTTGATGTAATTCAAGGCATAAAAGTAAATTTTATTCATGTGACTTAAACTTGTAGCTTCCCATAGCCACTGTCCTAGGCTTTGTTTGTTTTAAAATTGTTCTGGAACATAAATCATAGGTGGTAAGAGGAAGATCCGACGAGGGGGGAAATAGCCACTCTAAACAATTTATTTCTGTGTTGTCTTCAGTGTACAGCAAGGAGGCAAAGTGTACAGCAGCAATATTACACAGCCATTTATGTCACATTCAAGACAATGTGGTGTTGACTTGGAGTTAGACAAACCCGCATGACTGAATTATGTATGCTGTTCTAACTACCATGATCCACAACTGTATGCAGAGGAGAGAGAATAGTGCAATAAACATCTTGAGTTATGAATTATGAAGTTAGCTTAATGTTTGAAAGAAATTTCTGCATTGTTAGCAGGAGAAGGGAGCGTAATGCATAGAGTACATTGGCCTACGCCATTTCACGGCAGTTGTACTGCCGTAAGTATAGCATAGAAGAGTCGCCACAGAGATTGAGTTGATGGACTTGGGTTAGGGGGAGAACTGCCTCTCCTGGGCGATGGGGAGAAGTCAGTTGCTCTTTATTAAGAGCTTATCCTTAAAAGGCTAAGATGCTTACAAATCTATAAAACGTTTCTGCCTTCTGCTGCAGTATACTTAATTATATACCTCTAGTTATTTAAGCCGTTACAGAAGTAAGCAACTAGCTGCCTGATTTACAAGGCAGAAAGCCAATGAAGAACAGTTGCAGTGTGTTAAATGAATGCAGGTTACACTGAAGTGTTTATTTCGGGCAGCTGCATTTCAGGAAGAGATTGCAGTCCCTTACACGTATGGCAGTCCTAGGAACAGTCAAGTTCTGGGAGGTGTAGTAGCAAAAAATGATTGAAGACAGAGGATGTGGAAAGTTTCTTTGTTGGCGTAGTTTGTCTCCTCACAACTTTGTGTCATCATTGTTGTCACTGTCTGCTTTTGTAGAGGCAGCTGATTGTGAAGAGGAGGATGAGCTTGCCTGCAGAAGAGTAACAAATAGATTATGATTATTTTTAGTTTGTAAACATGCTTGATAGTCTGCAGTGTTATGAAGGACCCCTATTTTCATCTGCGCTAATCATGTACTTGTTTGAATGGCAGAATAAGCCAACAAATGTGTCTTTTGTTGTTCAAGCGCTTTTTGGTTAAGTATATTTAGAGAGAAATTTGTTCAATAGAGGTTTCCTATTGTTTAATTCCCGTACCTGCTGAATTTGCACACAAAAGTGGTGCTAACTTCAGATCTGCAAAATGCAGCTTAGTGACTAAGAAACTTTTGAAAAAACTTGCAGCTGGATATTTGTAGACCATGCTAATGAAAAATTAATAGGAGACTGTATTGGTCTTATTTTTCCGTGTCTGCCTCTCTTGCATGATGAGAAAAGAAGCATTTAAATATTTAAGGCTGACCACACAGAGGGTTCACAATGACTGTTTCAAGAAGAAATACCTTCCTGCTTTTCTGACTTTGGTCATGCTTCAGATTCTTTCTAATAACATGAAGTGAGTAAAATATTTTCAAATCAGTACATTTCCTAGAAAGTGTCATAATAACCTGTCAGTTGCTTTTCCTTCTACAAAATGATCTGTTTTGAAATATTTCACCTGATTTCCCCAAAAGTGGTTTATGCTTTTTGGTGTATTTAAGCACTTTTTCCCCTGTACTTTCAGAATTGTATGGCCTGTTTCCCATCTTCATTAAGGACTACTGTATTTGGATTGTCTTGTTCCATAAAATCTCTTGTATGTGCATCCTTTCTGTGATTTAATCTGGCATTAAAGATACTCACCTGTATTACGTGTGGGGAAAGGAAGAGTTGTTGATGATAATCGGATCACAGCTTCCCTTTTAATAACATAGACTGACTTGTAAAAATCCAGGCTCAGGTTAAAAATCCTAGCTCAAGAGTATGTACTAGCTGAAAAAAGTTCTTTTCCTGTCCCTTAGATGATCCCTCAACATCTACTTAATGTGGTATTACTCACCCTTTCCCTTGGTTCAGGTGAGTTTCTCTCTGGCTCTGACAGATGGTTTCCTTTATGAGCAAGAGGTTCAGAAGTGTCACGGACTGGATCTGCCATAGAGGCTGTGATGGGAATGTTCTGGCCCTGGAAGTATTTGTAAGCATCTTTGCTGCACACCAGTAGTGTTAGTCTGTCACCACTGTCTTGGATTCTTGCCACCACTTTGTCATAGGATTCATTGATCACATTCACCCCGTTCACTTCCACTAAATAGTCGTTATTTTCTACACCGGCTGTGTCAGCTGGCCCGTGGTTTTGTACCTGCAAAGGCAAGTTCAAACTGTGATATTAGCATAAAACTTGGAAAGATGCATTAGCAACTGATGGTTAGCTAGACCATTGTGTTACTGCTTTCCTTACAAGACGTCAAAAAAAAACATGGGGAAGGGGAGAGATTTGTGGAGCAGAAATTAATTGGGAGAGGCAATAGGGCTAGACATAATAAACACGGAACCCTTCAGTTTGAGATTTAAGATGCATCTTGGTATTGATAGACCTTCATTATAGAAATGTGGCATGGTAGAATCATGAAGATGGGGAAAAACAATTTTCTTATTTGCATGTCCCTGTCCAGTAGGTTTAAAGTTTACTACATTTCACAGATTCCTTTGTAATGAGTGGAAGCCCTCCTCTCAGGAAAGCTAAAGGCACAGATGTAATTTGAGCCAGTAGAGGTTTGATTTTTGCCAGCTGTGGAATTCAGAGAAAGGGCGGGGGGGTAGAATGGGGTGAAAGTGTCTCCCTTACATTTAGGATGTTCGACAGTCAAAAAAAGTATTTAAAATACTACTTTTAGCATGCCAGCCTCATGAATAAAAGCAAAAATGATGCAAAAGCTGGATTCCCTATCCCTCTAGACATCTAACAGATTGAGGAATGTTTTCTGGTGCTTATTTTTTATCTTGGTCCTAGGATGTCAGTCTGAGTTTAACAGTTACAGCTCTTATCTGAGAGCACTGGAGAAGAGACTTGTCTTTTGTGGCTTTTCTTGAATGTATTTGCAGGACGGAAGGGAGGAGGCTGTCTGACAGACTACCTGAGCTTTTCTTTGTTCCTCAGTTTACATTAGTACCTCATTGATGAACAGTCCAGGCTTGTTCTTGATCATGTTTAAACTGAAGCCAAATCCACTAGGCCCTTTCACCATCTTGCAGATTCTTGGCTTGTGGTTCACTTTCTGCTCAGTGTGCAACTCCACTCTTTCGTCCGTTTTAGCTGGAGTTGGATCTTGTGCTTTGTAGTAGTGTGAGAAGGGGGAAATTTGAGCCTGAAAGAAGTGACAAATAAAACTTTGTTAACATAGAAACTTCTGTTGTGAAATCTGTATTAGGCTTTCATGCTCAACATGTTCTGTTTGAAACCTTTTTAATGACTCGAGCTGCAATGAAGAACTTTTTGCTATTAATTTCTGGCTGAGTGGAAAACTACAGTGTTGATCTGTGAAAAGGGAATTTTGTTACTCATTTTGTTCATAAATGGTTACACAGCTGCGTAGCTCTGAATTTGCTGTCTTAAACTTCTAACCTTTCTTACGGTGTGTTTAAATTTAGAATTGTTCCAATAGTGCCTATAAAAATCTGGAAAAGACCAAAAATTTGGTGTTTAGTGACTTGCTATACAAATGCAAGGAGAGTTGCTGAAATATGGGTGTACTTAGACATTTCCTGCAAGCTGAAGAGGTGTCTGTCGGAGCAGACTGGCCGTTTCATTGCTGCCTATGTTGCTTCATAATGATAAATTATGAATTCTTAGCAGTAATTTGCATTTTCTTACCAGTTTATACATAGCATCAGTCTCCTTATCTGCTACCAAGAGTGTGGTTTTTGCCTCAGACTGCTTAATTTTTCCCACCACGCTGTCATGATCCAGACCATCTACTTGCTCGCCATTGACAGCTACTAAGATGTCATTGTCTTTGAGGCCTGCCTTGGCTGCTGGGCTCCCAGAATCAACATCCTTGATTATGTGATCTAAGATCAGAAGGGAAAAAAGATTGATGTGAAGGCATATGCTTGGTAAGTTTAAAGACATTAAAATGCATGGCAAAGGCTAATTGTCAGAATTGCGCTTCAGGTTGAGACTGTTCCTCTGATGTAGCCCTGTTTGCAACATGTCTATAGAGGGCTTCTCCTAGATGACCAGTAAGAAGCCAAAGAGAATGAGGTCTGCAAACCTTGTACAGGAAGAAACTGTAGCGAATGTCATGGTCTGTGTGTTAACTTGGTTCTTACCACCAGTATTTTGTTCCATCCGTAGATAAAAGCCATAACCGTTTTCTCCTTTCTGGATCTCAATAAGTCGCGGTTTGAGGGGAAGCAGTCTTAGGTTGGCGCTTTCTTTGCTCAGTACCATCTTCTGACTTCTGTAATAGTGGTCCGTTTCTTCATTTGAAAGTAGAAACATAACATGATTTTCAGACTTCTTTACCTGTGACAGTACATGTACAATCTCAGATGTCAGCCCTTCAACAATATGTGGGAATCGTAGATACTTTGGTAACTGGTGTACTGGTACATAGTGGTGTGTGGGTGCTGTTGGTGAATGAGCCATAAGGTGTAGGCCATGCTACTACAAGTTGATTTTTTTTTTTCTGTCGTCAAAAATTTGGACCGTGACAAGATCTTGGGCATGTAAGATCCAGCATATATATGAGGAAGTTTTCTGTATTTCATACTGTGTTCCTGACCTCTAGGGAATTAGCTGTAGAGTGCCATGAGGGTGGCATACAGTGCCAGTAGAATCTAGTGAGCCTCAGCAGATAGTGCTTGGCTTATCTACATATAGAACTCTACAATATAGACATATCATGCCATCTGTACCACTTTTCAGATTACAGTGAGAAGAGTCAAGTTTCTGTCACTCTTGGTCATCTTCCATCTCCTGATATTACTAATTCTGATATTTTGGTTTTGGGTTTGGTTTTTTTTTTGTGTCTGTTCAATCTCTGAGTCCATCCTTCTCTTACTCATTTCTAGTCTAACGGGTGCCCTCTTTACCCATCTTAACCAATGTCACTCTGCTGCTGATATTACAGCAGCTCAACAAAACACAGGTGTTGCAGGGTTCCATAGTTATTAGTGTGCACTGAATTGTGATTCTGGAATGCCAGAGCATGTACTGCCTGTCTCATGCCTCTCTCAAATCTCTTCAGCTCCAGCTGCGTTTTAGCAGTGCCAGTGGTGGAAAGCTGGAAGCCTCATTACCAATGTTCTTTGCAGCTGAGGCCAAGTACTGAAATTACTTCCATGGTAATTTTCATTAGTTTTGGACTTCTTAACAGGAAAAATGAACTACTGTCTAAACCCATGAATTTTCCCTGTTCCACGTTAACTGTATCATCAGAGAGTTCCCCCTCTTCCTGCCCTGAAAACCACATTTGATGACTTGCCCTCTTACCATTAGGAGTATTTCCAGGACTTCTAGGAACAGAGCATGATTTATTTAATAGGGTTCCTGGCGGCAGTATACTTCTGCTATTTAAAATTCTTTGGGCAGTCTTGATGGCACTACTCTTTCAGAGTCACTTTAAGAGGCTGCTTGACAACAGAGCCAAAGCAGAGGGATACTCTATTGTGGTGATGATATACAAACAGTAGCTTTTGAGATTTACTGTGAAGCATTCAAATCAGCCAGACCTGCCTCCTCAGTCACCCTGATAGGTTGCTGTAAAAGTGCACCAGAACAGAAGATGAATCAGTATGCAAACAAATACCTTTTCCACCACTTCCTCATGTGTGTCACTTTCCACATTTTTTCCATTGATTTCAATCAGGCGATCGTTATTTTGGACACCAGCCTTTGCAGCTGCTCCTTCTGATGAAACATCTACTATGAACAACCCCTTATGTCCTAAAATAAATGAAAACTCATTAAGCAGGGTAAGTCACTGAAATGTGCCAGAATTTAATGGTTAAGGAAACTCAGGACTGATGTCCTTAGAGACTCTTGGTCTCTGCTTATGTGCAGATTACAGTGGCACCACAAACCTTCCACATAGACACACCTCTGTCTCTTATTCTGTCCTGGAAAAATCACTTCTGTGGGGAAGGGAGGCATTTGTTCACTCTCTACAGCTCAAACAATCTTTTATTTCTCTACCAAGAGTGCCAAAGGGGCTGATTAAGATAGCTGAAAGGGATTTGATTCCCGCCCCCCTCCCCTCCCAGTCTGAAGCGAGGAGCTGCTTTTATTGTTGTTTTGTACATTTCATAATCTCCTGTGTTTGGAAGGCTTCCATGTTTGGTCTTTCAGTTACATTGCATTCCAAAATACCCTCTTTACAGGTGATTTTTTTCCGGAAGATTTCCCTATTTTGTTGACTGGCCTTGGAAGAAATGCATATGTGGAAGAGGTTCCGAATCCCTTGCTTTCTAAACGAAATAACTTACAAATCAGGAAAAGTGTTTATTACAGCTGTCTAGAACCTTGTGTGCTGATTCCTGAGGTGAGGAATGGAACAGGACTTAATGTAGCATCTTGAGTGTATATCTGGTATTTGAGCAGGGACTGCAAATTTGGTTTTGGTAAGTCGGCTTAAATAACAAGCAGAAAATCGCTTATTCTTTTTACCTCTTCCTCCCCCACACCACCCCCATGTTTTCTCCACCCCATAAGAAATGCGGTCTTCAGAAAACTGTGCACTGCATATGCTCTCCAGAAATGGACTGGAGATGGATCTGAACTCATCTTGCTGCTTCTCGCTTTCTTTCTGTTAGCAAGAGCGGTTTGTGTGTCCCCATTGGCCCCCACATTAACTGTGGTTGCCTCTCTCCCTGCTGCCATATGTGTCTATATACCATCTCTTCTCCCCAGGCTCTCACCTTCTGTGGTTTTCAGAGAGAAGCCATAGCCTTTGTCCTCCTTCACTAAGTAGCAGAGACGGGGTTGTGGAACAGCAGTGATTGCTCCATTGGCCATGGGTGGTGGTGACAGTTGCTCCTGCTGCTGTCCTGTTGACACCTTTTGACCCAGGTCTTCCAAGTTCACTCCCTCCTTTTCTGCCTTTTGATAGGATGTATCATCCAGAACAAGAAGTACAACAGAATTCCCGCTGTTTTTGACAATCTCCACCACCTGTAGTGGACAAGGTGAAATGGCAAGTAGGTGCTAGAGTGATTGACCTAAAAGCTGTCCTCAGGAAGGGTTGTGCTGTCTACTGCTTTTGTTGTCTTACCCCTCTGCTCATGCACTACAGAGCCACCTCACAGACATTTAATGCCAATGGTGGGTAATGAATGAGACAGGGAGATACTCAGAGCAGTTGACTCAACTCTTGGATTTCCTAGCCAAAGATGCCATAAAAACTGGAAAAGAAAGCTTCACATAGTGGCAGTGGCTCTGGGTAATGGGGGAGTAGTATGGATCCCAGACTAAACAGAGATGTACCTGTGCATGTTCCTCCTTGTCTACAAACACACCATTAACCCTGAGGACTCTGTCTCCATCCTTCAAGCCAGCCTTTTCAGCTGGACTGTTCTTTTCCACGTTCCGGATGAGATGCCCTGCTGTGTCTTTCTCAATACGCAGGTAGAATCCGTAGCTCTTTGGGGGGTTTTTAGTCACTTTACATTCTCGGGGCTGGAGAACAGAAGTCATCTCTACCGGACAGGAAGGAAAAGATGTGTGAGTAAAAACAGTAAGCTTACCTAGATTATGTTCCTGCTAAATACATATTGAGACAGTTTGCTTCAGAATTCTTGGGATTTTGTTTCCCAGGAAATCCACCTGTGCAAAGTTGAAGCTAGTTAACAAGGCCAGGGAGAAGAAACCAATCCCTTTTCGCTCTCCCTCCTTGCTTTTCTTGTCTCCCTATCTCAAATAAAGTTAAGTCAGATGCAGAACTGGAAGAGAAAAGTTGTCTGCCTGTGATAACACAGTGAAAATTGAGGTGAGGGTTTAATACCAGAATTAAGTCTTACAGAAGAAAAATAACGGCAGCACAAAAATACTGGAACACTATAGGAAAGTTATGTGACAAAATGGGATTTCACAGAATCGCAGAATCTTTAAGATTGGAAGGGATCTGTGGAGTTCATCTCGTCCAACCTCTGTGCTTAAGCAGGGCCACCTAGGACCCCAGGACCAAGTCCAGATGGCGTTTGAATATCTCCAAAGAGGGAGGCTCCATTACCTCTCTGGGCAGCCTATGCCAGTGCTCAGTCACTCTCGTAATAAGAAAGTATCCTTACGTTCAGATGGAGCTTCCTGTGTTTGAGTTTGTGCCCACTGCCTCTTGTCCTGTCACTGTGCACTGATGAAAATAGCCTGGCTCCATCTTCTGTGCAGCCTTCATTCAGATATTTTTATACATTGCTAAGTTTCCCCTGAGCCCTCAATTCTCCAGGCTGAACAGTTCCAGCTCTCTCAGCCTTCTGAATATCTTCAAGGATGGAGAGCCTACAACTTCTCTGGGCAACCTGTGCAGATGGACGAGCAGGTGGGATCAAGGAAGAACCTCATTGTCCTAACCAGGCTGTCCTGTTCTTAGTTATTTTAGCTAAATAAAATTAAGTTTAAGGAAAAGACATTGTAACTGGAGTGTTATTGTTAATGAGTGCAGGGTTTGCATTGGAGGGTGGAAAGGAAGGGCTATAAAGGAACTAGGAAGACCCTTGTTTCCACTTGCAAAGCTTTTTTTTTTTTTTCTTCTAGCTGGGCTCAATATCTCTACGTCTCAGTTTTCATATAAAATGGTGCACTTGCTTTATTTCTGTGTCCTTTAGAAGTTACTGGCATAGTCAAAATTCTTGGAGCCGTCCATGTTTTCCTCTGATCCTAATTAAAGTCTCTGATTCTTTTATGAAGAGGATCTAATAGAGCTATTTCACTTCTGTATATCATTATGAAACTTGGGTAAAATATGAATGCAGGTATTATGAGGTCTAACAAAAGTATGGGATATTCAGGCATACACTGACTGATAATGTGAATGTGCCATCAGGTAATCACTTGCAGGAGAGATAATTTAATACTGCTTGGTCTGTGTGGAACAAAACATAAGACTTGAGAGAGTACGCTTGCAATTCTCATGTGAATCCTGAAATGACCATAAAGCCTCAACTTGCTGCTTGGCTAAAACTTTGTCTCCAACCCTGAGGACTTTAACAATGACATGAGATGTAATCAACATAAAAATGTGACGTTGTGCAAGAAAGAAAAGAAACTAAATTTGGTTTAGAAATGACACGCTGCAGAAGTAACTGCAGTAGTTTGGTTCAAATGATTTCTCAATGAATTTATGACAACCGGAGCAGAATTTCGAGTTGGTGTCTCCACGGTGCTGTGTTACTTCCCCAGAGAATTTGAGGCCAGCTGCTTAAAGAGTATACTTGATGCTGGGGATTGCTGTCAGATTGCTATTAGGCAGTTACCTTTGTGCTCTGGAGGTTTTGGAGCAAATCCTCCTACAAGCTGTGTCAAGGCACATATGCCAAGAGCAGGAAGATGTTTGGGATCAGACAGTATGGATTTACTGATTTTTATGATACCTGATGGACCTGATAACTTTACATGATGAGTGGACTGGCTCTGTGATGGGCAGAGAGCAGTGGATGCTGTTCACCTTTTCCGCTGATTTTGATACTGCCTCTGGTACAGTCAGTGTAGGCAATTTAGTGACACGTACTGAATAAGCAGACCACTAGATGATGCAGAAAATGGGCTGAGCCACTAGGTTCAGAGGGGTTTGACCAGTGGTATATAATCCAGCTGTTGGCTGGTTATTAGTGGCATTCTTTAGAGCTGGTACTGGGGCTGATACCATTTAACATCATTTATGATATGGACAGTGAGACAGAATACATCCTCAACAAGCTGACAGAAGATACCAAATTGAGGGGGAGCAGTCAATAGGCTGGAGGTTAGGGTTGCTATTTAGTGGCACCTCAGCAGGCTGGAGAAATGGGCTGACAGGAACCTCATGAAGTTCAACAAAGTAAAGTGAAAAAACAAAATCTGTGGCTAGACCATGCACAACAGAAGAGGCTGACCTGCTGGCTGGCCAGAAGGCAGCGCTGCTGGGCAGCACTCAAGTGCCCAAGTTGAATGTGAGTCAGTGGTGTAGCTTTGTGGTGAAGAGGGTCAACCATATACTGAATGGTATCAGAACGTAGCCAGCAAGTCAATGGAAGGGATTGTTCCCCTCTCTTTGGCACTTGTGAGACCACATGCGAGTACTGTCTCCAGTTTTGAGCTCCCCAAGTAACTGACATACTGGAGCTAGTCCACTGAGGTGGTTTAGGTTTTGGAACGCCTAATGTTTAAGGAGGCTGAGGGAGCTGGTTTTCTTCAGTCTTGGGAAGAGAAAGTAAAGAGAATCATAGAATCATAGAATGGTTTAGGTTGGAAAGGACCTTGAAGATCATCGAGTTCCAACCCCCCTGCCATAGGCAGGGACACCTCCCACTAGACCAGGTTGCCCAAGGCCACGTCCAGCCTGGCCTTGAACACCTCCAGGGATGGGGACTCAACAACCTCTCTGGGCAACCTGTTCCAGTGCCTCACCACCCTCAAAGTGAAAAACTTCTTCCTAATGTTCAATCTAAACCTGCCCTCTTCCAGTTTGAAGCCATTCCCCCTTGTCCTGTCACTACATGCCCTAGTAAAAAGTCCTTCCCCAGCTCTCCTGTAGGCCCCCTTTAGGTACTGAAAGGCCGCAATAAGATCACCCCGGAGCCTTCTCTTCTCCAGGCTGAACAGCCCCAACTCCTTCAGCCTCTCCTCATAGGAGAGGTGCTCCAGCCCTCGGATCATCCTCGTGGCCCTCCTCTGGACACGCTCCAGCAGGTCCATGTCCTTCTTATGTTGGGGACTCCAGAGCTGGACGCAGTACTCCAGGTGGGGTCTCACGAGAGTGGAGTAGAGGGGCAGAATCACCTCCCTCGCCCTGCTGGCCACACTTCTTTTGATGCAGCCCAGGATGCGGTTGGCCTTCTGGGCTGCGATCGCACATTGCTGGCTCATGTTGAGCTTCTCGTCGATCAGCACACCCAGGTCCTTCTCCTCAGTGCTGCTCTCCAGCCATTCCCCGCCCAACCTGTAATTGTGCTTGGGATTGCCCCAACCCAGATGTAAGACCTTGCACTTGGCCTTGTTGAACTGCATGAAGTTGGCTTGGGCCCACCTCTGAGAAGAATCTAAGAAGATCTTATTGGTGTCATCAACCACTTAACTGGATTGTGTAGAGAACACACAGCCTGACTCTTCTTGGAAGTTAACAGTGGTATGATGAGAGGCAACAGACACAGGCTGCAGCAAGGAAAATTCCAATTAAACAGCCATAAGGACAGTTTTTCATCTTGGGGGCTGTCAGATACTACAACAGGTGCCCAGAGAGGTTGTGGAATCTCCGTCCTTGGAGATACTTACATAGATGGGGCCCTGTTTTGTATGGGACATTGGACCAGATGACCTCCAGAAGTCCCTTTCAACCTAAACTCTTCTATGCTTTTATGACGAAATGAAACTCTGGTTTGGGTGCTGCATATCATTAGCAGGAATATTACGTACTGAAAGTAAGCAATAGTTGTGACCAGGGAACAACTCCAAAGACAGCTGTCTTGGGAACTGCTGCCAAAGATCCATGATATTAGAGCAACAAGATGAATGAAGACAACTTCCTCCAATTGAAAAGTCCAGGTAATTAGCAAACTTGATTTGTATTTTACTGGAAAGATATTTTTTTTTCTGCCTCTCTTTACTGACAGAAGTCTGTCAAAAGGCCAAAGTTGTGTTGCAGAGATTAGCCTAATAAATACTAAGAAAAAATCATCTGTTTGCATGTCAAGATTTCTTTGCAGCTCTGTGGGGTTTTTTTCTCTTTATATCACCTGTGTGACTAGTGTATGGGTGAACTGGCCTTTTTTTCTCTTCCTTTTTTTAGAAGCAGCTGGCAGTCAAATCCTTCCACGACAGCAGCCTACTGCAGAACCACCTCTGTGGCTACCCATGTTACAGACTGCTCCTGAAGCTGAAAGTGCACTGTTGAGGTTAGTTGGGCAGCACATAGAACATGCTGTGGTGTGGGGTTTGCCACAGATGTCACTGATGCTGGAGAATATAGGGAATTCCAGCATGCAGGGATGGGAAGCCTGCAGACCATAATTCACTTGTTCCCCTTGGTCAGGTGCCTTGTGCTTTTTTGTGTCTCCGTGTAGTTGTGCTGGGACTGACTCCATATAGGGATGGACTGCCTTATTATTTGGACAGTTTTTGGAACACATCAGACTGTACTGATCACAACTACAACTCAAAGCAGTTTTTCTCAACAAACACTGGGAATCTGTGCTAATTCCTGAAGTTAACGTGCAAAAACAGTGGTACACAAAGCTGAAGAAGCAGTAGGCTTTTCTAGGAAAGATTATTTATTCATATTTAGAAAAGAAAGGAAGGTTACAGTGCACTGCATACTACTCCTTTTAATCCCTGAAAGCTTTACATGCAAAATTATTGGGATCGTAAAAATGATTTTTCTAAGGAAAGAGGGAATAGCAAAAAAGGAATGTCTTACCTGTATGTCTGTGTGGAGCAGCCTTCACAGGAATTCTCTTTTGCTGTCCCTCCTGTGGCTGTACCTATAAGTAAGGCTGGACTTTGATTGGGCAAAGGTTGATTTAAAAGATGATTTATTTAACCAAGTTTCACTGAATATATTCAACACCTTGATAAGCTGCCTTGTGCTTGTCTGCAGAAGTGCTAATCACGTGCATTTCTCAGCAGCTTTGAATTTTGCTCTACTGATAATTATATTCAAAAACTCAGTCAAGGAGGTCATCCAAGGCAAGCCTGATCTTTGGTCTGGGCAAGAGCCTTGTCCAGCTATAAGGAATGTCTTAAAGGGAGCAGGTTTGGATCGTGGTGGGTTGACCTGGGCTAGCAGCATTTGACTGCAGATCAAGAGGTTACCAGTTCAAATCTGTGCACCCCATGTTGGGTGCGAAAAAAAGAATTGTGATAGGTTAAGCTGGGCCAGCAGCCAGATGCCCTCTGAGCTGTTCTTACTCCCCTCCTCTACAGGACAGGGGGAAAAAAAAGGATGAAAAAGCTTGAGGAATTCAAGATAAGGACTAACTGGGAGAGTTACAACTAAAAGATGGCCTCGTGATAGAGGGATGGCCTTGACTGTTGGGGCCATCACACATGTGAAATGTGCACTGCAATCAAGCGACCCACGTGAGTAAAGTCTCCCTGGAATAGAGGGAGGGGTATCAATATGGTGGGGCCTGGCAAATTGGCTGTACTGGACCACTGCTCTGAACCTGCCAAGGCAAGCGCTATGTGCTTACCGTTGTGAAGGGCTTACTGGGTGACTGGAGACATACCCTGTAAACAATGCCATTACTTGAAATGCCATCCTGAGCCTTGAAAGGCAAGTTCTGTGTCATGGTACCCCAGAAAGAACTGAGTCAAACAGTGCAACTCATTTCTGAAATAACCTCATATACTCCTGGGCCAAGAAACAGGGCATTGATTTGGTGCATCCCATTCCCTATCATCACCCACAAGCCTCTGGAAAGATTGAATGTGGGTTCATTGAGTGTGGGTTGTTCCTCCTTGGGAAAAGGAAAGCCCATATGTGGGATTGGCTTTGCTCAAGGACTCGGGTACGCTTGGTGGGTAGTGCAGAAGGAAGTGGAAGTCTGGTGTGTACCTCAAGGTGATTTATTCTTGGGGGAAAATGATCCATGATTTGACTTGTATGACACAGGAAGTGCTACAGCAGTGATCACCTGAACCAACGGAGAATGAGCCTCACAAGGAACCATGTGAGTGCAGCGCTGACCCAGCCCAAGCGATCCTGGAGCTCAACAATCCAACGCGCTGCTTCTCCTGTCCTAAGTGATCTCCTTGACAGATAGGACCAAAGTCATTGACTGTTAATGAGGGGTTAATGAGAATGTATAAGCCTGACTATTGGATGTAAAGATGGTTTAAGTATGTAGTATAAGTTGTAAGCACCGGTAAGAAGGGATTTCAGGAAAGAGAAATAGATAGAATGAAAAGGTTCGAGTAGGGTATAGAAATTAAACAATGTATGAAATGGGACAGAGCCTACTTGGATGTATCCAATAATATGTGACCTGAGCATGATGTGAATAGTATGGAATAAGGGGTTAACATTGTACTGGGTCTGACTGGGATGGAGGTAACTTTCTTCGTGGCAGCCTGCATGGTGCTGTTCTTCATATTTGTGGCTAAGACAGTGTTGATAACACACCACTCTTTTAGCTGTTGCTTAACAGTGTTTGCAAAGCATCAAGTCTTTCTCTCCCCCATGCCCTCCCAAGTGAGTAGATTGGGGGTGAGCAAAAGGTTGAGAGGGGACAGAGCTGAGACAGCTGACCTGAACTGACCAAAGGGATATGTCATACCATTTGATGTCATTCTCAGCATTAAAAAGGAGGAGGAAGGGCAAATGTTTGTGGTTATGGCAGTCTTCCTAAGCAACTGTTGTGCATGTCGAGGTGCTGCTTTCCATGAAGTAGCTAAAGATCTGCCTGCCAATAAAAAGCAGTGAATTAATTCCTCTTTTTGCTTTGCTTGAATGCACAGCTTTGCTTTACCTGTCAAACTGTCATTATCTGAATTCATGAGTCGTCTTGCCTTCCTTCTATTTTTTCGCTATCCTGCAGGAGAGGAACGAGCAGGAGTCATGGTGGGTGTTTGGCTACTGGTTGGGGTCAACCCACCACAAGGGTATATCTTATTCACTGGCCATAAGCATCTGCAGGATATGCTTATGGACCTGTACTGAACTGATGGTGTTTCTAATGCAGGGGGAAGTCTCCAAATTTGGGTCTTGGTATACCAAGATACCTAATGAATTGACCATGTGAAGTCCTTGTTAAAAAATCTCATTCAATTTTAGAAAGCTTTAAAATAACTTACTTCCCTCATTAACTTGCTGTGGAATTGGATTATTAGAAATAATACCTGTGATTTCCTTGCCTGTCTTCTCCAACTGTTTAATTCAAAGGAAAGGTAATAGAAATAAGCATAACCTAAATGTGCTGCATCAGAACAGTCATTGATATTATAAAAGCCTTACTGTAATCCACTTAGAGTAAGTGGATCTGCAAGCCTGTTGTGACTAGGAGTTGTTCCTCTTTGTATAACATACGATCTAAAAACCTAAGTGAGCGAGCCCCAATGTCGTCAGCACCAGAGAAGTCAGACCCTGCCCTGTCCTCTGCTTGCAGTCTTTCAGACAAGTAAGGCAAAGACTGGATGAGGAGGGAAACAAAGAAGGGGAATCACGGCGGCTCATAGTTTTGCAGCTAAGCACGGTGCAGATGGGAACGTATACAAGGATCTCAGGTCAGCATACAAGGAAACAACACAGCATTTGAAGCAAGATGTACCTTTTTATTGTAGTGCCACTGCAATAGTCACTTGAGGTCATTTGGGGTCCAAACAAGTTTTTTCAAGAATAAGGTGCTACACAAATGTAAAATGTTCGTGAAACATAGAAACACTCTGTGTTTCTAGAAAGGAAAGTATGGTCATGTTCCAAATAGGAAGGAGGTGGAGGCTGTGCAGCAGTTTCAAAAGGCTTTGAAAGGAAATCAGAGGGAGAAAGGTCTAGCAGTCAACAGACTACTTAAGCTTGTGGTGTGGTGAATTATGAAACGTTAGTAAATGTGAATGGCAAGGGGAAGGTTCTTTGCGTTGAGGCTGGTGATTAGCCCTACGGCCATGACAGGAGGTTGAATGGGATGCTGATGACAAGCTGCAAGGAGGATGCATCTCCATGTGTGCTCAAGAATGGGACCCTGCATTTCTTAGAGCTGATCTTTGCATCTGTGGGGCTGAGGTGTAAACTGTATGGAAAGTGTAATAATGCATCCAATGCTGACAAGCCCTTGAGGCCAAGAATTCAAAAACTCTCCTACCTTTCCACCAGTAGAATGAAAATTATTTAAGAACGGGTCAGAGAAAAGGCAGCTTGCAATATCTCCTCTTCTGGTTCTTGAGCCTTTTGGAAGACTGTTCTAAAACATATTCATACAGCTACAAAAATAAGGAATGTAACTAAAAGAAAAAAAAAGGTATTTTACCTTTTAACACTTTGGGAAAAGTGATAAAACCTGGGAAAACCTCTGAATTCATAGTATTATTGTATTGCAGGAGTTGGCCACAATGACTTAGGTGGTGTGGTTCTGTTTGCACAGGGGCTAGTCTTAAGTGGCATCTGCTTTCTCCAAGGTATGTCCCTTTTCATCTATATCCTATATAGTAATATAAGGACCTTTGTTCCTATCCTCATTGCAGTCTTCTGTGGGTTAACATTTACTAAATATTTTCAGTCATTCTTTTTGCCAAAGTTTTTCTGGCGTTTGGTTAGAAGAAATTCTGTGATACTTACCTGTGTTACCAAAAATCATCAGAAATAAACTTTATCTAGTAGTTGTAAGTGATCACATGGTTTCCTCACCATGTTGGTAAATTGAGGGAAGTAGCTGTGTTCTTAACTGTGGTACTTACTAGGAGCGATGGCATTAGTAAATTCACAGGTTTTGTTAAGTCCTAGCCTCCTTTCCCCAAAGCAAAATATTCTCGCTTTCTAGTGCTGCCGGGAGGCCACCTGGAATAATAGCACTGACTGTAGAGATGTTTTGGTATTGACTGTCTGAGGCACCTTATTTTGATCTTCTGGAAGGCTTTCCAAGAAGTTGACTTGAGCGTATAGCAGTGACAGGAAGTGCCTCAGCATCCTTGTCCATGCATTCTTCATAACCTGAAGAGTTGCCTAACTTCAAGGAAAGGCGAATGTGTCCTCTGCTGGCAAATGGTGACAATAAAGGTAATGGTATTTTTCCTACTTAGCGTCTGAAATAAGATGAGATTTGTGCTGTATGGGTTCTCATAGCCTTAAACTGGGGGTACTTGTGGCTTGTTCCAGAGTCTCACAGCTCTGGCAGAGTGCTGCAGAGTTGAGAAAGCCAAATCTGGCACAGTTGGTATTGTGCCAGGGTGTAGTTTCAGTAAATGATATTTACCAAAGTCTCACTCTTTGCCAGGAAGTATGTTGCCTGGGTCACTTCCTGGCCCTGTTTTGGACACAGACATGAGGAGAGTGTGTGCCTGTTTGCCAGGATGATGGCCTTTATTTAACTTACTTATTCACATCTGAAGGGTTTATACAGATTTATTCCTGAATTAAAAAAAAAAAGAGAAAAAAACAGATGTTGCTAGCTGTTTTTATAAGTGGTTTTGTTTTGTTTTGTTTAAATTGTGACTCACCAAGTTTGTGTTAAGAGATGGTGAAGAAACTGCTTTCATGACTGTTCCACTGGATGAGAGGAGCAGAAAACAGAGCTGTTAATGAAAGATTGGCGAAGTAGATCTTTAATGTTTATAATACAAGCATAAAGTTACAAAGGTTAGTCGACTAAAAGGTGCCTTTTGTTATTAACACACTTTTACAAGGAGTCCAACCCTATATTTGATTGTATGTAGTTCATATATTTGGTTCTGAAAATAAAGTGCTCAAATGATATGTATCACTGCCAGCATTGTTCTATTGACAAAAGGTTTATGTGGATATTTTACTGTAAAAATATTCTCTCTCTTAAATCTTTATGATGGTGACTATACCAATCACAGCTGAACTTTCTTGCCTGGGAACATGTACATCCCTTAAAATTAGATGTAATGAGGATTTCTAATAGTGCTTGTTTACCTATATTGCTTACTGTATGCTTGCTGACCACAAGCTCACTAGTGTCCTTGCAGTGCCATCCTTTTCTTGGATTCATAACAAACTAGTTCATGAAAATTCATTTTCAGATGCAGCGTGTTGGGAGAACACAGGCTTGTTCATGTCCTCTTGCTGACTCCAGCTGGGACAATTCTAAAGCTGTGCCCTACTCCCTGCAGAAAGCGATGCCTCTGCAGCTGAGTTCTGGAAAGGTGGTATGCCTGGTCCAAGCCACCGCAACCCAATGTATTAACAAGAGGCAACATCGCTGTTAATTTATGTTAATGCGCAAGGCTGTGAACTGCGATGGCTGAAGACTGATTTGCAACCACTCTCAGGTAGAGATGTGCTCCCTGAAGAAGCTGCTGTTCCCATCCGAGAGGGCAGCCGCCTCTTCAGCTAAGTCTTTCCTTCCACAGCTAAATCTGACAAGGATTGTCAATCAGAGCCTTGGACTGTTTTAAGGTCTCCTTCAGTAGAGTAATGCGAATGCATATTTTATTTCTTCTTGTATTTAAGCTGTTCAAAATCAGTACAGCCCTTTCCCTTTGCCCCTTATTTTGCCAGTGACGGTTTTTCCACTCTAGTTTGACAAGTATTATATAAAGCACCATGTGATTTGGTAATAGGAATATTTGGTTCACTGAAGTCCTCCTTAATCATGAGGCAAAGTCCATTTGAGCTACCAAATGAATATTCATCAGTCATCCTGCACACAGCCAAGTGGTAATTAATTCTTTCTCTTCTGGTGACCACATGCTCCTGATATGGTAAAGAGAGTCAGGGGGGAAAAAAAGGGGAAGCAAACAGCAATGACATTGCAATCCTGCTGGTTTGCAGGGTTGCAGAGGAAGGGGAGAATACCCCTCCTTCTAGCGTTTTGGGCTTATGTCTTCCTAAAAAATGGGGGAGGAAAAATAAAATCATTTGCTGTCCCTGTATTTGCAGCAGAGAAAGGTATTCTGTTATTCTCTGGACCTGTCAGTGAGGAATTACAGTGGCAGACGTCTTCCCCCAGGCTTTGCTCTTTGTGCTTTAAATATTGAATTGTCTTCCCTAGTGACCTTTTTACTGGAGAATATCAACTATAACCAAGGCTTTCTTCTTTAGCTATTCAACAAATATTCTGTATTGATCATAAATTTGGGCTTTTAGATGCAGAATTTTTTATGGAGTTAACAGTGTGGTGTGTCTGTGCAGCTTCTTTTCTGTCATGTCAGGCTGAAATCAGTGTTAAAACCTGGAAATTTCTATTGAAGCAAAAAATTGAAGGTCTTAAAAATGAGGAATTATGTGAGCTAAGTAGACTGTTCAGTGGAGGGATGTGTTTGTTCTTAGTAAATGGCTGTACGCACGTATATATATTCGCATGCATGCACAGCAATCGGGCTGTCTGCAGGACTGTTTGGATAACAGCAACTGAAGTTGGTTTGGGTAATGCTTCTCAAATGGCAAAGCCTTTGGAATTCCTGTCTTCCCTCTGGTACTCGTAACATGTGGGAAGACTTTTCTTTCCAGCTCCTTCTGTTGGGCGTTTTCTGGACATGTATTTCTTTGGTTCTGCCTTTTAATTGCTGTATCATTCAGTAGTCTTTGGGCATGCAAGATGCATGCTGAGACTTAAGAAATAATGTTATAAATCTACTAGTCTGGCTTTTTCCATTCAGTACATGGAGCTTTCTTTTTCCTAGGGTATGCACCCTTCTAAAACTGTTTTTTTCTTTTTTTTTTCTCCTGATCTATGAAAGAACAGAATAAGTTACTTAGATCTCAGTTGCGTGTGCATTTCTTGCCCTCTTGGAGATGGATTTCCAAGTTTGGCAGTAGACTCTGTTCCTTTGCTTTTGAGCTTTTGAAATGTATAAATAAGAAGTACTTCACTATTTTCTTCAAGGAGCATGAGGAAGAGATGCTTATACAATCCCTATAGAAAGCATATACTCTTCCTCCAAAAATCCAGCTCTGTGAGACAGGAAGTATCCCGGCCTAAGGCTTTGACAGCCGCAAGCATGAATCTCTTTCTCTTCCCATCTTCCATTCCTCTTCCTGCTACCTGTCGTGCTGTGTCCCTGCCCCCCCCCCCCCCCCCCCCCCCCCATCTGTTATCCATCCAGAAGTGTCCCTAATTTCTGTATTAACTTCTGTATTATTGAGTATTTAATTTCACTTTGTCAGTAAAGATACTGTTCTGACCTTTCATTATCCTAAGCTCAGGCTGAACTGCTGCCTGGAGGGATAAGGTGCATCAGCCTCAACAAATATAAGTGATGTTGCTTCATGGAGTGCAGGAGAATGACTTTGACTCTTCTGTATGCCTTTTCCTTCAAATTTCTTACTGTGTGCATCCACTCTTGCTACAAGAAGGATTTAAATTGGAATAGCATTCATTTACCTGTCTTTCTGAGATCAGTGATCATAATGGAAAGTCTGAATGCAGCCCTGAAGGCAAAGAGAAATACAAACTTCCTGCAGTAGTTTCCATCTTCTCGGTCACTGTATACTTGCTTTTGTGTTGGGGGAACTATTGTGTTCTGCTCTGATGAGGCTTATATGATGCTTATAGAACTGTTAATAGAAATGTGGGGGTGGATAATACCCGCTCTTTATTAGTTCTTGTCACTTTGTGGCTTTGAAAGGCTTGTTATCTGTTATCACAAAAAGGAAATGGCTTCTGCTATGCTTGGCACTGCAGAAATGCAGAATGCAGCCCTTTTCCTGTGTAAGTATTGAAAACTTATTACAAGCTTTGGGAGGAATATAAATGTAGACACCATTTGAACCCAAGATTACTTTAATATGAGGAAAAAAAATTATTATGAAATAAATTATTTTCATATGGTGTAAAAGCCAGTAGAGTTGGTTATGAGCTTATATTTAGTCATTTAAAATCCCCTCCAAACAAGCCAGACATGGATCCAAACATGGATCCTACCAGAAATCCATGGCTAAGTACTAAGGACAGAATAAATCTCCATAAAATGCATACACAGAAATAAGGTTGGCTTGGTTGTAAGAGTAAAACTGGTTTTAGTGGCAGCAGAGCTTGTCTCCCTGATTTCAGCTGGAAGATAATGCTCAAACTTTCTAGGAAATACCCACCTACATTTTAGCTTATTGCCTATCTTGAAGATCATCCTGAGTGACATGACTATATCTGGGCCTAAAAAACTAGGTGATCCTGAAATGCTGAACTGGCTTCAGAGCTTGAGCAAGTGGGACGTGCCTTCTCAAGAAGCAAAGACCAGAGAAGGAAAAAGAAAAATCTGTTATCCACAGACATAGCTGAAGTTATATTAAGCTGTTTCCTTGGGCAGGTCATCCAGAGGAGGAAGAATTTAAAGATTTATGTCACCGGGGAAGCCAGCATAGGCCTGAATGAAACTCGTGTGTGGCAGTAAGCTCTACAGAATTTGAGTCCATATAGCCAATGACAAGATCCCAAGCAGTTAAGCAGAAGTAGTTTATTCTACTCTCTTTTGCTTTTTGTCTCACCTTTGTGAGAGGGGAGGGAGGGGGAGTTGTACTGTTCAGTCTCTTGGATTTTTTCGTTTGTCTGTGCACATGAGAGACGCCCAACAGAGTCCAATGATTTCCCAAACTTAAACGGCAACTTGTCACTGAGCCAGATTCTCGTGTGTTAATGGTTGTATTTTAATCTGCTGCTATGTGATTTAACTGTCATACCTTCTTTAAAGACCACTGTATCCTTTTGAAGAAAAGGTTGATGGAATAGGAACCTTCCATAACTGTGTTTAGTGACACTAAGGTGTAAGGAAAAAGCAGCCAATGGACACTTAAATCAGGTAGGCATTTATATTAAGCAAGAGAATTGAAACTGAAGGATGTTGTCATCATCTTAAATTCTCCTAGGGTTAACTTTGTGAGTAGTGATAATCTGTTATATTAGTTTGAGGGTATGATCACTTGACTATGTTAGTCTGTTGATTCACTGTAGTACTGTGAGGTTACATATTTAATCAGCTTAGATAATAGCGGAGTGTTGATTTCTCAAGGTTTGCTTGCTTTTGTGTTACTTGATTGAGGTTATTCAATTTATTATTTTGACTTAAAATATGAAAAAAAGAAGGTGCATCTTTTGACTAATTGGTACCTGGACCTATTCTCTTTACAGTTACAGAATTCTTATATCTTGAGGTACAAAATATGTAAGGTCTTTGTGTTCTCTTCAAAATTAGTTCTAAATTGCTTCACAGCATGATTAATAAAAATAATGAAAAAAGCCTTATGTTTTAATTCAATATAGAACTCTTAGGTTTTGATGATTTGGGGTTTTTTTGGTTGGTTGTTTTTTGTTTATTCCAGATATAAGAAAGTAAAAATGACAGCCCATTTGTTGTTTATAGAAGCCAATGTATAAGATGTATAATGATGAAGTGGTATGCTACAAAAGCAAACCCAGCAAACTAGGTCTTAAACTGAAGTCAAGCAGGAGGGTAAAAGGGTTCCTTTCGGTCATCATTGAGTTGTAGACCAATGCATCCAAAAAGCAATCCTGCCGTATGATCATGACAAAGACAAGTTATCTAGTACAGATTACAAGCAGGACTATTAGAAATCCGGAGCATCTGGTGCACAGCTTTGTCATGCGGGTTCCTGGTGCACTTGTGTCCAAAGTGGTGAAAGAGCAGTTCCAGACCACCTAGAGGATACATATATCCCTCTTCACAGATTTGATGAGGATGAGGCTTTCCTGGTGGTCAAAGTCCTAGTGGTCCCAAGTCTTTTTTGTGGTCTAAGTCCTGAGAACACTTGTGGCCACGAGGGCCAATAGTATCCTGGGGTGCATGAAAAAGAACGTCGCCAGCAGGTCAAGGGAGGTCATTCTCCTGCTCTGCTCTGCCCTGATGAGGCCACATCTGGAGTACTGTGTCCACTTCTGGGCTGCTCAGTTCAAGACAGGGAACTACTGGAGAGAGTCCAGCGGAGGGCTACAAAGATGATCAAGGGAATGGAGCACCTCTCTTATGAAGAAAGGCTGAGAAACTTGGGTCTGTTTATCCTGGAGAAGAGAAGACTGAGAGGGGAATCTCATCAATGCTTATAAATATCTAAAGGGCAGGTGTCAAGAGGATGGGGCCAGACTCTTTTCAGTGGTGCCCAGTGACAGGACAAGAAGCAACTTGAACAAAGTGGAATGCAGGAAATTCCATCTGAACATGAGGAAAAAATTCTTTACTTTGAAGATGACAGAGCACTGGAACAGGCTGCCCAGAGAGGTGGTGGAGTCTCCTTCTCTGGAGATATTCAAAACCCGCCTGGATGCTGTCCTGTGCAACCTGCTCTGTGTGAACCTGCTTTGGCAGGGGGGTTGGACTAGATGATCTCCAAAGGTCCCTTCCAACCCCCACCATTCTGTGATTTCCACCATCTCATTTACAGAGCTGAAAGCTGGACCTGTCAGGATTTGGTTCTAGGAAAACTTGGTACATCCTCTGAAATGCATTTTTGGAACCTGTGTTGCAAATACAGAATATGGTGTTACCTAGTTAAATATCAGTTGCTGTGAACTGCTTAATCTGACTTGGTTATCTCCTGTTTATTTTTTTTTCTCATGACTATACTTTTTTCATATGTAACAGATGATTTAGGTGAAACGGAACTTTTCTTTCTCTCTTGCTATCTGAATATGATTTGCATAATACTAAGACAAATCCTGGAATTTGCCTTATTTGAAATTTTTCTTTCATTATCATGGGTATGTATATACGAAGGTGATAGTCCAAAGCAGCCTCAGGACACATTTTTTTAGGGTATGTATTTCTCTCATGCTGCCTTTTTTTTTTTTTTTCAGTTAAACAAAGTAGGATGAAAATATCAGGATTTAAATAGCTAAAATCAATCACTGTTTTTATCTTTTGATTAATATAAACACATACAAGAGCTGAATGCGTATTTATTTTTTTCTTCTTTCATGAAGGGGTAGGTTCCTAAAGCTGGAAATACATAGGATACATGAGGACACTGTAGAATATATTGTCTTATCTGGTGATCTATGTTTTTCCCCACTCTGATATATCCTTGCCTTGCAATCTTGTAATGGAAATTTGTTAACTGTTGTATTGCATCTGATGGATTTACTAACGCTGAGACATCTGAGGAGATCTCACTTGCCTTAAAACAAATGGGCACCTATTCAGATTTACTCAGCAAGTAGAACTTTGCTACTTGCCTTTTTTTTTTTTATGGTTGAAACAGAGGATTTTTTCCTTTTTTAAGCCCTGTTTGTAGTAACACGGTGGGAGTGCTCGTGGGTGTTCCATTGCACCCTCAGTATTTTCCTATGTTACTCATCTCAAATGTCAGTTGAGAATGTAGGCACAGCTCATGGTGCTGGCTTAAAGCCTCCCAAAGCCTTTCTTAAATAAAATGGCTGTTCACTGCCCTATTTCTGAGGAGAAACCTCAGAGACATTCAGTCTTGTTTGCTCGTGAATACGTATCCACAGGGCCCACCGTGAAGGCTGAGGAACGGGGCTTACGCTCCACTGACAGACCTGATGCTGAATGGACTTCAAAGAGCACATTGATTGCTCTGCAGGAGAAGTGATTGCTTTGGGATTGGCCTGAGATATGAGAGAAAGTGGAAGGAGAAGAGAAAAAGAAGTATCTTGCTTTGCTCTCTGAATTGTGCATGCTTTGTGAATGGCTGATGTTTGCGTGTGACCTCTCAAGTCAGCACCTTTCATGGATGTGGCATCTTCTCAAGGAAGTTTGGAAGCAACTCTGGAAACTAGTGACTTTGCACACAGGGGTACATTTTCAGTAAATGTGTCTGGGACACTGAACTGCTTTCTGCTAATGGCGGGGATTTTGGTTGCTTTAATGAGTTGCAGAGGCTGGTGAGCTGGCAGCTCCCCTTATATTAACCACTGTGCTCTACACATCTCAAAAGCTGCTAAAATAGCAACTGAACTTGTGCTTCTTGTCTGCACTCTGAAAATGAAACCTTTTCTGAGTCTTTTAGGTGTCCAAAAATTACTGGGACAGAGGAAATGTTAGCTAAGCTGGCCTTAGCTGAAAAAGCCAATAAAATCTCGTGGTCCTGGGTAGCTGACCCATAACTGAAAGCTTGATAGCAGAAGGTGTCTGGGGACCCTTTTAGAAAGCCAGTGAAGACCTGAAAGATAACAATAAGTGAAGAATATATATTGTAGTTAAAATAACAGAGAAACCAACCAGACATTCAACTTCTTGCAAGTACAGCCCACACAGGAATTTCTTTGCAGTATAGAAAAGTGCAGATAAATGCCTGGGTGTCGTTTCCACTCCCATCATTTTGTTGTCCTCCCCTACCAACAAGAAGATCAGAGCATACCCGAAAGAACTGATTTAATTCACACAAGTACACAGATTACAAGCACTGGACAATGTGGAACAACTCTAAGTCCTGCTGTGGCTTTCTTCCATGTCTTGGTCCAAGGTGGTAGGTGAGAGGGGAAAAAACCAAACCCCAGGCAAACAAAACCAAAGCTTTTGATTTTTGGTTACTTATTTAACCTCAGAATCTTTCAAGGCACCTACCCATTTCAAAAATGGAGGCCAAGCAAACCACACTCTGTTTTCTCCTTCCCAGCAGTGTGCCAAGCTCCACTTGCTGGTCTGGCACTTAGAGACATTTCTAAAAGACAGCTTTGTTTTTCTAGGGAAAAGGAAAATCTATATTCTGAGGTAAAGAAAGAAGCTCTCCTGCCTCTTAACACTAGTATGAAACAGGAGGATGTTGTGGTAAGCATTATTTTCTTTTTTCTTCAGAATTTCTCTCTTTTTTTTCCTGATGCCCACATCAAAATTCTCCTACTCAGAGCACAAACACAGTAACGTTAATAACAAGAATTGATTTTTCTTTCTTTTTTCACCATTGAAAAAGAGATGCCAGTAGCCTGTTGTTATTGTACATTTATTTTAATGTCCTGAGACAGTTTACTGGGAGCCAGGCTCTTGCTTGTGCTAGCCAAATAATTTGATGCAGGTGCCCTCTTGAGGAGGAGAAACAATTACAAAGAAATTCTGCTAGCTTTTAGGAACTTGTTGACAGTTGTTCAATTCACTGTAGACTGCAGCAATAATTATGTGATTGTGGTCTAAGTCCTAACTTTCAGCTGTTTTAGCTAGTGCACTCTGAGCCTCAGCAAGCCTATTGCCTGCAACTGGAGTTTACAGATAGTACAGGTGTGGGTGTTCTGGTTTGTGACATCTGTCGTCTTGTTGGTTTGTCATTTGGTGGTTTGGGTTTTTTTATTATTTTTTTTTTTTAAAGGAGATCTGTGCTTTCATGTCTCTGTCTTATTTAAATGCAGAGTGTTACTTTGTCATTTACAAGCTCGTCGCTTCAGAAGGTCTGTGCACTTTTGACTGCTCTGTAAGCCCTAGGGCAGGCTTGCAGTACCAAGCGAAGTGATAGCAGCTCTCCTCTGTACCGTGAGAAGAACTCATGCATAACTGCCTATGATTTTTTTTTCTTCTTCTCTTTCCTTTTTTAGTGCAGAAGATGACTCTGATCGCAGAGGTCCTCGCTAGGGCTGGAGGCAGCAGCCCCGTTCTGGTGTTCCGAATGGCAGCTCTGGCAATGTTGGTATCAGGTAAGAATGTCCCTGGTAAGGAAAAGCATGCTGTTGGCAATTTTTTATTTTTAATCCTGTTTAGGAGTTACTTGGTGTGTCCGAGAGATGCTGCCTGAGGTATGGGGGAAAAAAAGAATATTGCAATAAACTTCCAGCAGGGCATGCTCTGCATGATGTTTTTCAGCCTTTTGTTTTCTCTGTGCTGAATTTTGCCCAGGGAGTTAGGGAGGTGAAACGTGATCCCAAAGGAGCAGTATTTTGAGACAATCAGTATTTTTATATTATCTTCCCATGGAATAGTTCAATGTTTGATGAAAGCAAAAACCTTCAAGGACAAAGTTGAAGAGAAAAAAACAGCCCCCCCCACCCCCCCCAACTATACCTCTCCCCTGCTGCTTTTGCTTTCTTTTTGGAAGAAAAGACGCTCTTCTCATCTTCCATTTTGATGAAAACAGCAAAGCTTGTAGAGAATATTCTGTTTGCACAATGCCTTTGCAAGATCTATGATAGGAAACAGAGATTTTTCTTCCTCTCACATGAGGGAAAAAGTACTGTTTTTATTGTAGTACCTCTTATCCTGGGTGCTCTGTGCGTGTCTGGAGCATCAGATAGCCCCTGATTTCACAGTGCACAAACAAATGGAGGAGTCTTGTGAGGGGAGGGGGAGTTGGCCTGGCACAAAGGTCAGTTCAGTTAATGTCTGCTCTCGTCCACCACAGAACACTGTATGCTGGAAATCATTTATCCATCTACCACGAAATACCTGGAAGAAGGAGGGACCCTGAATTTGAGTTGCCTCATCAGGCATCAACAGAATCAGTCGTCAGAAATTGAGGCTCACTGGTATAAAAAAGCAATGAAGCAAAACGAGACAGGGTTTGGAAAGGAGATGGAAAGCTTGCACCTCTCACGAAGCTCAGACCCCAAGGCGAAAGTCACGTCCTCTCTGCTTCTGAAAATTCAGAAAGTCAACCAGTCAGACAGCGGCCATTATCAATGCAGGGCCAAAATAAAGAATACTGTCCTTACTGCTGTGGGCCACTTTATTAGAGTCAATGTAACAGGTAAGCCCTGTGTGTCCAGGAGCTTTCTTGCAGAGGGAGTTGGGAGATCACATGGTTGTCTCTGAAGCGAAATTTCTGCATGATAGAAACTGTGTTTGTGAAGATGTATCATCTCCTCCTAGGGTGTGAAACTGAAAATTACTGCTGCCACACTATGACACATGGAATAAGTTTCATACTCCTCTGACTCTTTGTCTGTGCATGCTAAATGCAAGACTGACGTGAAAATTTTGGGGATTTGTTTTAGATTGGCTGCGGATCTCTCTGAGCTAGTGGGGATAGTTTCCCATGGGATTTCTACTCTGAGCCCTGTTACTACAGCTGAAAGGAACTGGGTGGAAAAAGCAGTGTGGGAAAATGTATGTTCATCTCGAGTTAGATGCAGGTCTGCCCCAGTTCACCTAGCATCTGTTCTGGATTTATAGCCATAGCTACATTCACAGACGGTAAAGTTATTTTCTCTAAAATGGAGATCTATGTATTTTCTTAAATGGAGACCTTTGTGTGTGCAAACAGTCTAGCCTTACCGCCTCTTGAATTCATTGTAATGTACGTAGACCTTGGGGAGGACGGGTGCTTAGAGGGAGTGGGAGTTGAGATATGGCAGCCACCACTGTGAATTATTTTGATCTTATTGAAGTGAATTGCTTTTCTCTTGCTTCACTACTTAGAAGAGAAAAAATATTGTGCGGAAACATAACAGTGGCAGTGCCCCTGTGCAATCATTTCTCTACAGGTCTTAACTGATCGTATGGTATTGTGTCCTCTACTTGTGCCAAGTGACTTCAGCTCCAAGCCTCCAGCAGAAAGGAATACCTATTTGGCCTAACTAGCCAAGGTTCTCATCTGGTGGTTGTGGTGGTGGCGAGCTACTAGAGCTTTGTAGGCTGGTTCTGATCAGGGGCAGGCTGAGAAACCAGCCCATATTCCTTCCAAGCTGTTCTCCCAGCTTTGTTAAGATATAGGGATTATATTCATCTTTAGCCTTCTTAAAGTTTTCTCCAATGTATTTTGACTAAAAATAAAATTAAAATTACACCTTCAGTCACCTTTTTGCCACTAAGTTTTAGGTAAGGAAAGATGCAGTTCTGCAGACTTTTATTTTCATCTTGGTCATTGTTATATCAGGTGTGATCATTGTCAATACCACAGAGAGAACAGAGAGTGACCTGGAACAGAACAAAGCTCTGAGGGTGGATTCTGGGCTGGAGCAGATTTGGGCTGTGGTCCTGATATCCTGGATAATCGTGTATGTCAAAGGTAAGAAGACCTCTCTCTCTCTCTTGCTCTCTTTTCTGAAGATAGGGCTTATGATTGATTCTATAAAATCACAAGTTTCACAGGTGGATTTCTGGCATGACCCATATATTTAATGACTCCCCCTTTCCCACTGTAATTATTCCGTAGAGGTTAGCAGGCTATAACTCCCCAGGCAGGAAGGTGAAATGATCCCAACTAACTTGCATTGGTTTTGGGTTTAAGCGATTTTGCAGAAGGTGCAACTGAGCTGGATTCTGGCCAACATCCACAGAAGTCACCTGGCTCAGTGTCCAATTCCTGGTCGTGCCAAACCAGAGTGCACTGAATGAGCACAGGACCATTGTTTTATGGACTTCAGATGCCTCCTGTATGGCCTTTTGGGAATATATAGTTGTGTGCTAATCAGACATAAGGTATCTTGCAAATTAAATGCTGAGCCTGAGCTCAGGCAGTTGATTTAGATGTGTGAAAGTCTCTCTTCTTGCCCAGATGACCTGTTGATATAACCTCTGAGATGTGGTCTTGCATTAGTCACTTTTTTGATAAGCTTGTGTTTTATTAATTTGGATTGGTACATTTTGCTCCTGAACACCAGCAGATCTTTTTCTTTCTTTTTTTTTTTTTGTTTGTTTGTGTGTGTGTGTGTGTGTTCGTCTTTTTTCCACCCAAGGACTCGTACCATGAAGACACTGTGAAATCTGAGCTGCTTTCCTTAAAACAAGATCATATTCCTGAGATGCTGTAAGAACAACTTCATTTTATTGTGCATCATGAACATCTGGGATTCACAATGTGTTTCATGGCACACTTCAAGGTTTTGGGGGACTTATGTCTGGACTTCTTGGTACTGGTTCACTGGCATTATTCACTTTACCTGTTAACCCCATCTACCTCCTAAGTAGAGAAGAAGTATTTCTTCATGCTTTTTCTAGTCCTAGAATTGGAAGTCTCTCGCATCTAATGTCAGTTCTTCCAGGTTTTGCCTTCATTGAGGCAACAGATTTTTTTAGTGTTGTTTTCTTTGAAATGAAGAGATGGCTTCTTTCCAGCTGTACTTTCTGGGACCTGCCTCCTATGCGGGGAGGTTTTCCCTTTCTGCTATGGTTCTCCATGCAAAGAAGGATTTCCTGGGTTCTTCTCTCCTCTGAAATGTCTTCTGACATATTTTTAGTCTATCCTCTGTGCTCTTTAATTTCCTCTGAGAAAGCTTGAGGCTGTTACTCAATGCTCAGCAGTATGAGCTCAAGTGGTGGGATGCACAGGAAGCAGAAACGAAGTCAGTGTCAAACTCGCTGTTCTGCAAACAGAAACAAAACCCAGGCTCAATGTTTTACCCTAACGTGGGATGTTTCGAAAGGCTGTTTTGTGAACAGTCTTTTAACCATGTTGTGTCTCTCTCCCCTTTTCCAAGTATTTGTGTAAATTTGCCTTTCGTGTATGGGGTTCTCTCTTGAGACTTAAAATTTGGTACCAAATGACGAAGCGAAGACGGTTACATCTGTATCTGTTTGTGGTTACTAAAGCTTGTCTGATGAGTGCTTCTGACCTCTGCCATGTTTTTCATACTTGGGCAATGTGTGTAATGTTTTTGAATGTCAAAGCAGACATGTATCTTCTCAATAAACAAGTGATCAGTTATCTCCTCATCACTTGGCCAGGTCTCTGATTGTTTATCAGCTCTGCAGGGCTGCAATTGCTGCTGCTTTGTGAGCCTTTCCGTCAAAGGCAGCCTGATTTTGAATGCTTGTTGAAATAAATGTATATGTCACATCTGACGGAACCAGCTGCTTAAAGGGCATCCTTGATGCTGAGAAGCAGTAACAAGCAGTATAGATGTCTCACGAGCTGGGGGGAACCCAGGAAGGGCATTGTATGATCCTATGTTTTGGGCCAATTCAGACTGCAGATATTTTTAGCACTATTCTTCAGCAGGCAGCATGCTGTACAATTACACATCAACATGATGCTTCTCTTGTAGGTTGGTGTAGCTATGTTTCCACCTCCTGGCAACTATAAGGAATAGCTGAAAAGAGACTAAGGAGAATTACGTTTTTATTTTTGTGAGGCAGCAGAAGATGAAGTAGGAATTTTAAAGAGGCACTTCTCTTGAGCTTGAAGAGATTTTTTAACTCTTCAAAGTTCAGTATTCTATACTATGTATAAACATAGAAGCTGTTTCCGAATAGTTTGCTTTGTAACTACTGTGAAAATGAATGCTTGAGCTGAAAGGTCATAAATACAAGGTGCTTGCAGCAGGACTGTAAGTAATAAGACACCAGACAGACATTTTATATTGAGGGAGGGAGCATGAGTGTATACCCATGGTAAAGGAGGACATGAACACACCTGGTGAAACTCCAATCTCTAAAATACCCATACATTGTGTCTATTAAAGACAACAATTGTAATAGAGGTACATACTGTTACAGAGGACACGTAGTCAAGACTGTAGGCATTCTGCAAGGTAAGTGCCCTTTGCCAGGTCAATGCCATCTCCCTGTTTCACAGGAAAGACCAAAAGTCTTTCTGGTAGCCGTCTCAGAACTGCCCTGTGTGAACAGAAAAAAGACAAGTTTGAGTAGATAGTGAGATACATATTTCCAGAACCTATAAAGAAATATAGACTGCTAGACCAAAACTTCCAGATGAAAATGTCTTTTTTAGTGAAAACTGATTTTCAAGCTAACTGTCCAAGTATGCATTCAGCCAAGATCCTGTATGGGCATAATGAAGTCACTGTTCCCTGTACCCTTGTTAACGGCATTAAAGCTAGTTTGGCGAAGTTTTGTAAGACATGTACATAAGTCTGGTTGAGTAGAGGTGCTGGACTTCAGAGTATTGACTTTGGATTTTGAGTGAGGTCATTTTCTTCATTGTTCAGTTGCAGGGACTCCCGTGTAAACTGCAGTCAGCATCCTCAGCTTATCTTCTTTTACATGGCGCATTGCCTCACTCTGGAAAATCATCCTGTTCAAAGGGGCTTGTTGGAAGCCTATATAGTTCAAAGGTGCCTCCGGTGTATCCCTTTAGATGCATTTTTTAATTGCTTTAGTTGAGGCTAATTATCATTACAGAAGTCGTAAACTAGCTTTGACAATAAACCACATAGAAGCAATGTGCAACCCAGATTTCTAGTGATGGAGGCTTTGCAAACAGGCCAAATAACTTTTCCTGCTGTGTGGGAGGGCTGTGAGGTACGTAGCTTTTGGGTCTCCAAGCAGGGAGCTGAGGAGGAAAAGAGGTGAGGAAAACTGGTGAGGTAGGGCTGCCAGCACCTGGTTTCCTTTCCTATCTGCATTTTGAAGACAGCTGCTTGACTCTGGGTGCCAGGGCTGGAGGCATCACCTCTTTGGGAGGGGAGGAAGGCAGTGATGGGGCTACGCCTGGGTTACACCGTGGGGCTGGATGTGCTGTTGTGGGGGGGCTGCCAGTGGTGAGGGAGGGCTGTGTCTGCCTATGCAAGCTGGACTCTTTGGGAGTGTTGCCCCTGGCAGCTGCTCTACTGAAAGGGTCCGCTTTAACAAGAGTTGTATGGAAAATGGTATATAATCAGTGATGCAACCTCATTAGCTGAGCATCCCTAGATACCTTGTCACTTAAGTGCAACAGCTCTAAAACTGTATGCATAATGTTGTATCTCTCTATTGATTTTTATAAATATACATATATGTCGCAACATGCACAGTCACATTCACAGCACACGTCATTCACGTCACAGTCACAGCACAGATTCTTTTAGCAAATTAAGATGTCTTACATGTATTTTAAGTGGGCCCATAGCTGTGCACTCTGGTACGGGCTGTACAGGCCTGAGGGCAGGGGGTGGGAAGAAGGCTGTGGTCTGCAGCATGAATGCATGCAGCAAAGACCTTGTGGTGGGGAGCAGGAGGCTTCCTGAGTCCGCTTCTGACACATGCTGCACACTCCGTGCTAGTTGACTTTTTTTTGCATCTTATTTCCCTCTCTCTTACTTGTTTTGTAGTGCCTTGTCTCAACTTTTCACACAGCACCTGAGGGCATGGAATAAGGATCCAAAAGTCCTGATGTCCACGTTCTCCCAGCTTGGAGCACTGCTCTGCCACCCTGTCCTCAGGAGCTTCCCTCTAGGCTGTATTTTAAGCTACTCTGGGAAGATAAGAAAATAAAGACCTTTTACCAGCAATGCCCGTGATCCCATGACAGCATCAATGTTTGTGAGAGCTTATCTGACTTCATGTCACATTTTCCACCTGCAGACCAGTGGTCTACAAAAAGGGCAGGCAGTTTAGGCAGCACAAACCTGAATTAGGACATGCCATAGGACTGGACTTCCCCCAGCAACTCTACCCTTCTGCGTCATACTCCCTCGCGTTGAACATAGAACCTGCCAGAAATGCTGCTAACCAGCTGCAATGCAGGAAAGAAATGGGGTGAGAAGTTTGACTGGAAACCACTATGGAGAATTTTTCTCAACCGCTACGTGACGCAGAGCTATAGGTGTTAAGCTGGCTCATAAGGAAGGGAGTTTTTGACAGTAAAGAAGCCTGTATGATGAGGAAGGAAACAGGTAAAGCAGAAGCATCCCCTTTGGTTTATTACACTGCACCAAAAGATTGTAGGCAGTGATAAATGCCATCCTGACACTGGTGTCGCAACTTTAGTTTGCATTTGAGTGGTGGGATGTGTAGTTTTTTCCAATACAGACACAGGTTTCTATTTCAGGTATGCTTTGTTATACAACTTATTTGTTCCACTTGATGTAGAAATCACAGAAATTGAAGCCCTTAAAGAAAATTATTGAGCCTTCTCCTTTACCATGTGATAACAGTATGGATTTCATATTTGGAAGTGTTGATCTAGTTGCTCTATAAACACAGAAGAGGAGACAAGGTTTTCCCTTCCTAAAAAAATAAAATAAAATAAAAAAATAATCAACTTCTATGTGATGAGTTTGGGGAAGACCGAGTATGTAGCTCCTTGAGGCTGGAGTAGCTGACTCTTTCTGGGTCTGTTGGGGGTTCCTGGGACTTCTTGCAGGATGCTCACAGCTCTCCATGGGAGCAGGAAGCTGTAGCTTTCAGAGAACATCTTCCCTGGGGTGTGAAGGAGGACAAGCAGTGAACAGCCGACGGAGAGCAGCCTGGTAGTTCTGTGTCTCTACCCCTGCTTGGCACTGCCTAAACCGTGGTTAGTGGTGTTATGCATATGATTGACTCATGGGTGAGGAAGGATGACCTGAGGTTTTATTTCCGCTATACACGCGTTCTTCTGCTATTTCTGTTCTTTCTAAAGTGGGAATTATTTGAAATTTGCAGCTTCTGTACATGCATTTCGGGATGTGTGGTGCAATTCCGTCACATTTGGCTGTGGAGTGGGAGGCCAATGCCTCTGGCTGAAAGATGGGGAGGAAGCTTCCATCCGGGAACTCTGAGATATGTACCGATCCTTACTGAAGTGGTGGTAAGTGTCCTCCTATAAACCATCTCTTTTCTGGTCATCTTTGAATACTTGTATGGGAGACTTTTTCTTGGATTATCCACAGCTCTGAAGGCAGTAATTGTACTTGGGTGTTGTTGGTTCCCTGGGTCTTCCTGGGAAACCGTCAACAAGGTGCAGTAGGTCCACAAGAGGCAGGAATTAAAGCAGTTAGGGTCACAAACGTCCCTGTTGTGATAGATTTGGTTGCTGGAGTATCGGGATCAAGTGAGAAGCCCCTGAGGTTAATGACCCACAAGTGGTAAGGGGATTCTCTAGGGTCAGGAGCAGAAGTTGCTGAATCCAGTGACTGTGCAATTAGGGGAAAATTATCTACAGTTAAAAAAGAAATCCTTTTTCTTGGTTTCTGGAAATCGCAATGTAATTGCCTCTGGACATTTTAACCTGGAAACGTCAAGGTTTAAAAGCTTCATTATCAGCAGTGCTTCCCTCATGTTTGCTGACATCGGTGAGAGCTGCAGGTGGTTTATACCTGGGAAAGTCAAGCTGTTCGCTACGTGAACCAGTTGTTCCCCCCCGTACCCATGCAATGGAAAATGTAAAGCAAATGTGCTCTCCCTTTCAGAAAGCCATCTATTTCCCAGTTTGCAGAGAAAGCTTTACAGTTTTACATATTTGGATCTGAAGGAAGCTGGCTCACGAACTGGATGTGTTGAATTTTGCAGCTACAAACCACCTTTAGCTTCCACTGATGCCAGCAAGTGTAAGACAAATAGGGAGCCTGAGAAGAAAATGCACTATGGAGGTACAGCTCCTCCAGTTGCTAACAGTCTTCTGCTGTGCTAGTACAGGGCTTCATGGATGTGTTTTCAAGGCTAGGGTATCTTTCAGAGAATAAAAATACCAGGAGGCTATAAAGTCCAACCAAAGGTCCATTAGCCCAGTAGCATTTGCAGTGGCCAGCTGCAGATGGTTAAGGAAGATGGCTAAGAACAGAGCAAGCACAACCCCTCCTCTCCCCCGAAAACTTTTCAGTTTCTGAGAATGAACAGTTTTGGGTATATCTACCTGCTGCCCCTTTTGATGTGATTCATCTTCCTCCCAGGGCATCAAAAGTCTTTCTATATTTTGTAACTTCATTTCCACTTGAGGAATTCCCAGGAGAGGGCTATTGCTCGGGAGGAATAGGGACAGCAGTCGAGACAAATCCGTCCCCTGCGTGGGGACTGCAGGCTGCTCCCAGACTTGGGTGCAAAACTCTTTGCAAGCAGTGAACAGGCTGCACAAAAAGAGCGCAGGGCCTGGCCCCTGAGGTGCACGGGGAATGCAGACCCACGCACACATCTGCTGCTACATTTCTTCAGGTAACTCTTACGCTCAGGGGTCTAGTGGCTCATGTTAAAACTTCAGGGAGAAATGGGAGACCCTCTCAAATTGCCATTTGAATTGCTCCAGTTATTTATTGCAAATGCCTTACCAGTAGATAAGCCCAGCTTCCAGAGTTTCCTGCGCTCAAAAGGACAGCTAAAAGCTGAGGCTGACCTGGGGATGTTGAAGATACGTATAACCAGCACCGCTCACTTCAGAAAAGGCGTTGGCTGCCTGCAGGCTTCTGAGCAGGTTGCTGTGCGGTTGGCGAGTATTCAGCGTAAGGGTTCCTGGTCTCCTGAGGTGGCAGCCAGCCCTGTGCAGGGTGCAAGTACTCCCACCTGCAGAAACCATGTTTCCCCCTGAGAGCTGAACGACAGAGGATCACGGCTTTGAGGAGAGGCCTTGGTGGTGAGGTGGAAACATCGAGTGCCTTGTAGTGAATGGTGCTGCTGCATGAAGGCTCTGACCATTAAAAGCACGGATTTGGATTTTAAATAATGTAGCCTTGCTTTGAATAGTAAGTCTTTATCTTATCCTTGTACAAGAAGTGGGAGAGTTGACACAGCTGCGTGCAACTGCTTTACTCTTCTTGCCATCCCTTCCAGCCCTTCCCTGCCCAAAGACACCAGGTGTTATGGAGAACAGGCTTTTGAGGCAGGGTCTTCCACTGCAAAGAAGAGCCATATTTTGCTGAGTTAAGCACGGGAATGGCTATGTGGCATATTGGTTATGTTTTAAAAAGTTGTGGTGAGGACTGATGCACTGATTGATACTGGGTACTTTATCATCTGCACCTTTTCCTCTGTCAGATTGTGTTAACATATATTTTCATTATGTTGGACTTCTATTTATCTGATTTTAAGTCGGTGCTTCGCATAGCTCAAGGCTTGTAGCTTGTGTTTGATGTGTAATAGCAGACAGTTTAAGGTTGTGGTTTGTTCTTCATGTCAGAAAGCAGTTTGCTTAACTGTGTCACATCCTCTTCAGGGGAGTGTACAAGCAAATGTTTTGTTTTCACTGAGCACTTTCCGAGAGGGAAGACGCTGTGTCTGTCTGCGAGACAAATCAGCTGCCTGTTGAGATCTTGGGAGCATCAATGAAAAGAAATTAATGAACTGTACAGCTGAAAAGAGGGACTATCTGGGATGGATGGTCCTGAATGGAGATAGTTCTCACTTCTTTGCAACTCTCTCCAGGCCCCTCGTGAGGACAGAGTGGGCGAGCAGCTCCAGGTGCATCTCCGCAGTCCCCTGGTGCGCAGGAGCCACCCCATAAGCAGCCACCAGGGCCGGTGTCCACGTTGGACGCGCTGCGTGCACTAACGTCTCTCTGCTCATCCCCAGGACAGAGAGTCTCAGAAGACCGAAGCACGCTGGCACTGCTGCTGTTCGTCTCCCATGGTCCCGTGGCCGGAGGGCTCTTCTCCAGGCTGACAGCCGGGTAACTTTCCTCCAGCCTCAGCATTCATTGGGATGAATCCGAGCGTGAGCGGCGCCGTTCTCCAGCTGGAAGGCTGAAGCTAATGGAAGAGTGACGCGCATATTGCATGGGTTTTTTTTTGCCAGCCACCACCGTCAAGGCTGAGTAAAAATTTTAATTTATTTTAATGCAGTTATTGAGGCATTTTAATTCCATCAAAGGAAATAACACAAGACAATCCACAAATATTCATTTGCTACTTTTAAATGAATTTGATTCAGCTGTGCTTGGCTTCTCCTTTTTGGGTTTCACTTTGAGGCTTACTTCTCACTTACAGGCACAAGTATTCAAGGATTGTGAACCTTAAAAATTGCAGTCTAAATTCTGCGTTTCATACATGAATATTTAAACAGAGTAATATGCTCTGTTCTTTCTGTGAGGCACCATTTCTAATCATTAATGCCTGTTCTTTTGAGCAAATAAACCTCATATATGAGATTTGTATGCATTTTAAAGTAAGACAGTTCTCTGGGACAAGTTCCAATATGACAATATTCTGGTTATGAATATTTATAGATCCATCAAAATCGGTGAATACTGAATTTGCTGATAAACATTGTGGAACTTTTTTTTGTACTTTTCTTTTGAAAGAGACTGAAAAATTATTTGCAAATTGGGTCAAATTCAGTACATAATTCTGGTCAAAAAGCATCTTTTTTTCTTATTCTTTGGTTAAAAAAAATTTCAAACTTTTTGATTGAAAGCAACTTTTGCATACATAATTTATACAAATTGCAAAAAAAAAAACCAACCCCAAACCTTTTGACAGTATTGAATAACATGAAACAAACCAAAATATTTCATTTGTGGCAAAGATTTTAAGTGAACAAAAATTAAATTTGGGATTATTTTAATGTAAGAGTTTCATTGCCTCGTGCATGTTAGTAGCAGAATACTGATCAATGTGGTTGCCCTGGCATTGTTTCCAGGTTGCAATGAAAGCTTTTCATCCAGATGCATCAGCGCTTTGTTAGAACTGTGAAGAAAACCATCGGGCTGTTTTCTGAACGTGCATACGTATTTCATTGTGTTTAAGAAACTACTCTTGCACTCGGCTCACGAATGTGGCAGCATTTGTTCTTTCTGTGTCACAAGTGTGGCAATGTTCTGGTTTTTCTTCTGGGCACCAGGTGTCCTCACTTGGTACGTTTTACGTTTAAAATGAGATTTTTAATGCTGCATAATTGAAACCTGTTACTGTTAAACCAGTAATAGATGTCAGATGAGGATTTAGGTTTCTGTGGGCACAGTGAACCCCGTCTGCCTTTCCTCCTCCTCTTGGCACATATGGAGAAGCATGCTTTTATTTAAATAGGGGTGTGAACAGTGCATGATCTAAATAGCCCAGAAGGAAAGTCCTGTTGCAACACATACGACATTTCTGAATCAACCGTTGCACAAAGATATTTGCTTGTCTGGTGCCTATTGGGTTTTGACTTGGGAATGAAAACAATGTATTAGTATTTCCCATGGGATGGAAACAATTTTCCAGTCATCTCTAGCTGCGGGTGACTGATTCAGAAAGTAAAAGATTAAAGAGATACCAATGACGGCATAAAGGAGAGAATGACAAAAGGTCTACCAAGAAGACACTTTGAGGGAATGCAGAGGCGAAGGATGGAAAATGAGATAGCTTTGTGGGCAGGCTGCAGGGGTCCTCGAGACAAAAGTGCGGCCACTGATTTCTGACTGCAACATCCGAAAACTGAAGTCAGGATATGGCTACTGTAGTGTTGTGGAAACAGGCATACACTCTGAGACCCCGGCTTTATGCCCCAGCTGGTTGGGGGCACAGCAGTGCATCAGTTGTGAGCCTTTCTGCTGTGACAGAACCAGCATGAGTACCTACTGCAGTAGGGTGCTCATCCTTGAGACCTGGGCAGAAAAGGTTGGGAGTCTGACTGTGAGAATACATAGGAATATGTTTCAGTACGGTGTAGTGCAAGTTTGCCTTGCCAAATTGGGGTCATTTATATATGATATGTGACCGTAGGAAAGTATAAGCGATGTTCTTAGCCAAATCCATGTTCAAGTAACAGCTGAATGGGTTTACATCAAAATTCTCCACTGATAACCGTATATATTTTGATTGGAGAGCTTTCGGATAGCATGGAGTTCTGCTTTTTCATGTGAACCAGAAAACAATGTGTTGGGATGACAGCACTGTCTCAATCTTACCACTGAACCGCTGCCCTTTTGCCAAAAATTTATAAGCTACGGTTTGTTAAAAAGTATATATAGCTGTAGAATAGCATAAATTACTAGATGCCTTTTTAGCTCACTGTGTCTATGAAAGCAGGAAACAAACTCACATGCTTTTGATCTCTTGCAGTCGGACGGTTGCCCTTGTTGTTCCACTACAGAAGTGGAGCTACCCTTCAAGAAATTAAAAGCATGCAAGGGTTAGGAATAATTTCTTTCTCAAATAGTTGATGAAGTCTAAATCCTGAATTTTTCTGTAAATGCTGTTACCTTGATTTTTCAGAAAGAGTTGTAATGCGTGCATGTTTGCTCCTGCAAAAACTTTTTTTGCTTTCATATTTTGCAGGTAAGTCTATGAAGTGGCAATAAGAGGTCTGTAGCTATCTTTGCGCTAGCTAGTTGGGCATGAATAGTGAGCAGCTAGAGATGCCAGTAAAATGGTGTCAGAGATCCTGGATTTTTAAAACCTGTTTGTAAACAGTAGTGTTTTTTATTTATTTTCAAAACCCTTTTTGCTTTGCTTTCTTCAGTACAAGAATGATACTTGACCTGAGGTCTTGTTTAAAACTTCTGTTTTCAAAGGAGACAGAGGTTTCACTACATGTTCTCTTTGAAGGAATTTGCACAACAATTTGTGACATATCATTTTCTTTGCCTTCACTTTCTGCAGCGCTGATTCCTTTTGGTAAAGATGGCTCAGACATGGGCAGTTCTGGCTGCACTCCTTTTCTTGCTAATCAATCTGGTTGAAGGGACAGGTAAGTGAGAAAGATCTAGAACTACATGCAGCACTCTTTGGTACTCTATATTTCCAACTGACCAGTACATTGAAACTTTGCTGTTGACTGGGGGAAATTTTGCATATTGTTTAATGTGAATGCAAAGAGTGATGTTGCCTCAGCTGGCAAAATAATCGTGTGAGTGGCACAGGATGATATATCTGATCGGAATCCAACACAGATCATCTGAAGACCCATCCTCCTGCTCAACTGGGACAATATCAGGACAGCTATGATTTCTGGTAGAAAAGGGATCTACATACGCCCCTTACTAAATATGCCTGGTGAACTACTGCACCAAGTGATCTTGGGTTTTAACCTTGTTACAGGTGTATGTTCCACTGCTGTCTCTGGTTTTACTTGCACTTTAACCAAGGCACCTAATTCAATAACACAATAATTTTTTTAAAAAGTAGTTTCCTTTCCCTTAAGGATGAATCTTGCCCTTCCCATCAGTTTTTCAAAGCCCATATTAAAGTGACAGACATCTGTTGCCTAAAAAAAAGATGGAGGAGTTGCAGCTCATCAGCATGCATAGCTGCATAGTGTCCACAGTGGAAACGCACCATCTCCACTGCACTTCCAGACTTCAAAAAGTGACATCAGGACGCTGGACCTGGAAATTGAATACTACTTACACGTGTCTGCACAGGGCAATGTGTCCCCAAGGCTGCCAGTACAGTAGGAAGTAGAAATTTTTAAGTGTGATGAAGCCAAGAGTTTCCTATGCGTTGATGATGGCTGCAGCATCATTATTAATGTCTTTTTTTTCTTCTTATGTAGCTTACAAAATGGTCAGTGTGGAGGCTGGTCATGAGGCTGTGTTGAGTTGCCCTTACGTCTCCAAGATGTCTTTGCTAATGGTGACATGGAAGACGGAATGCAGCAGTTGCTGCTTGTTGGCCTATAGAAGTGATCACAATGAGACAAGGAAGTTTAACTGCAGTGAGAGGGTGATGTGGAAATATTCACCTGACAGTGACCCGGCTCTTCGTATTTACCCTGTCAACCTTCGTGATGAGGAAAATTACACGTGTGAAATTGTCAGCAGTGAAGGGAATTTTTTTTTTTTCTATTCTCTGACTGTGATAGGTAAGACACACCTTGTGGTTTTGTTTGTGGGTTTGTTTTTGGTTTGTTTTTTTTTTTCTCTGTGTGTGGAGATCGAAATGATTTGATTTGGTGGTGAAAGACCAGCTTAATTTTGGATGCATACTGAAATTGAAAATAAAGAGGTAAGCTGAGTTAGTGCCGCTATTTGGAGAGGGGAAAAAGGCATGAAGAATTATGCAATAGGACTTGGCGGTTATATGGAGAAATAAACTGGGGGTTTTGTGTTTGTTTTTTAACTTCTGACTCATGAGCAGGGTTTTAAATGCACAAATCCAACAGTCTGCATAGTTTCTGAGAGAGTTCTTTGGGTGTAACATGGGGTTTGAATGTTGTGTGAATGTTCACAGAACCAGGAGTATACACTCTTGGTTAAGTTAATGCAAACAGAAGATATCATATAAATATTGCCGCTATAAGCTGAGCAAAAGGATGCTGAACCAAAATTCACAATGAGGTCAATGTGTGCTTTGTCTGGGTAAAAGCTGAATAGGAAGGAAGCAAAAGTTTCAGACACTATCTGGAAATATTTCACTATTGCAGAAATACTGAAAGCTGTCTATAAGACTGCATCTCTAAAATAAAAGTGAAATTACTCTATTTTCAACATAGGCAGGAACAAAAGATTATTAGGGATACATCAAATCATCTTTTTCAGATAGTCAGGTAAACTATCTCTAGGTTTCCATAAATTAAAAAAAACCAAACAAACAAAACACAGGAGAAGATTTTGTGTTCTGGCCATACTAGTTAAGCCTTCTGAATATAACTAAAAATTATGGGAAATTGATTTTGGAACTCTATAATTGCTATTATTAATTTTTGTCACTTTGTTTTTTTTGTTCTTCCCTGCAGGATCTTGCCTTTCTTATAATGGCTTAGGTGTTGTCCGAGCCTTTGCCTGTTTTGTCAAATGCAGAATATGAGTTGTTGGTCTTTATGCAGAACAGTATTGTCCAATTCCTCCTTTATTTCCCAACTAGCAAATTCTTGATTCTACCTACCCAATCTTAATATTTTAGCTGGAGTTTCAGCAAGCTGTGTTTTCTTCAGTATGTGCACTTCTATACTTATAAGTCTTCATTTAATCCACCCTTCTCTGTCATCTCATCGTCTCCTGTTACTACTGCAGTCGTCTTTTGGAAACATGAGGAAGCAGTATTTTTAGATGCAGCTTGCTAGTTTTGGAGATGTTCACCTTGGACTTTTGACTTTTTTTTTTTTTTTAAAGGTTGTTGGTGCTAATATTCCAAATTATTTATGAATCTCTTGAATTGGTCAGGCAAACTAAAAAATGCCACCTATTTTTCAGTTTCTCAGTTGATTTTTATACTGAACTAGAAATAATGGTTGTGGCCTTTTTTTTTTTTTTTTTCCTTCTGTAGTCCCTCCTATAGTGACTCTGACCTGTGACGAGAGCAGGGTGGCTGCCTGTCAAGCGTCTGCTGGAAAGCCAGCTGCTGACATCTCCTGGATCCCTGCAAGTAATCACAGCGTCGAGGAAGAAGTCCATCACCCCAACGGAACAGTGACCAGAGTGAGCTACCTAGGCTGGGTCAACAGCACGCTTCCCACTGCCACCTGCCTGGTTACCCACCCAGCTACAAATCAGACTCTGTCCCTAAACCTGACATGTAAATAATGTTGTTCTGTAATTGCTCTTCATCGTGCTCTCGGGCTTCTTTGTGCTGTTCTGTGCAGCCGTTCCCACTGAATGCCAGGGCTCTGAAGATTGTTTAGTGGGATTATAAGGCAAAGTCCTAGTGCAAGTTGACTGAGAAGTTAATAATTTTGAGTTAGTTGAAACCAAATGTTTCTTGGCATTGTATGGAGAAACTTTCAATGTGTTCTTCTCTCTATCCCCGATCTGTTTTACAAGAGTTCCTCATTCTGCTTTTGGTGGGTTGACCTTGGTTGGCTGCCAGGTGCCCACCAAGCTGCTCTATCGCTCCCTCTCCTCAACAAGACAAAGGGAGAAAAATATGACAGAAAGCTCACGGGTCAACAAAAGGACGTGGGCTATCATGGGCAAAACAGACTCAACTTGGGGAGATTAATTTAATTTATTGCCAATAAAATCAGAGTAGGATAGTGAGAAATGAGAACAAATCTAAAAGCACCTTCCCCCCACCCCTCCCTTCTTCCTGGGCTTGGCTTCGCTCCCAGCTTCTCTACCTCATCCCCCTGAGTGGTGCAGGGGAATGGGGGATGTGGTCAGTTCATAACACTTTGTCTGTGCTGCTCCTTCCTCTTCACACGCTTCCCCTGTTCCAGCGTGTGGTCCCACCCACGGAAGACAGTCCTTCATCAACTTCTCCAATGTGGGTCCTTCCCACAGGCTGCTGTTCTTCATGAACTGCTCTAACATGGATCCCTTCCCTGGGGTGCAGTCCTTCAGGAACAGACTACTCCAGCGTGGGTCCCCCACGGGGGCACAATTCCTGCCAGAAATCCTGCTTATGCATGGGCTCCTCTCCACAGGGTGACAGGTCCTGCGAGGAGCCTGCTGCAGCACAGGGGCTCTCCTCTGGGTCACAGTTTCCTTCAGGGAACATCCACTGGCTCTGGCGTGGACCTCCATGGGCTGCAGGTGGATAGCTGCTCCACTGTGGTCCTCCATGGGCTGCAGGGGGGCAGCCTGCCTCACCATGGTCTTCCTTCTTCACTGACCTTGGTGCCTGCAGGGCTGTTTCTCTCTCATGTTATCGCTCCTCTCTCTCAGCTGCTCTTGCACAGCAATTTTTACCCTTTCTTAAATATGTTATCACAGAAGTGCTGGCTTCTTCTCACAAAAGCCACCCCTGCTGCCCCCCTGCTACCAAAACCTTGCCATGCAAACCTGTTACACTGCTTCTGTGACCTTTTTAGTCACTGATGACAGAAAAGTTGCTTTCAGCAGCAGCTGTGATACAGCTCACTTATTTTTGATGTCAGGCTTTGAACCCCTGAAGTTGAATTTTGTCCAGCTGCCCAACGTGGTGATGGTCTGGAGAAAAATTCCTTGGAAAATGTCTGTCTGTGTCTTTAAAGTGATCTTTCGCAGGGTCAAAGGTAGCAAAGGGTAAAATTCAGCTTCTCAGCTAACTGTGCGGGATCTGTTAGAAGTCTATTCCATTAAGATTTGTAAGAACAGCTAAACCAGTGCTTGTATCACCAAAATATCTCAGTAGAGGCATGAAGGACAGAAGTCAGCGTAGACCAGTCATTAATAACAGCATTTTGCAGGGATGGCTGGTCAGTTCTGTTGTTGCAGGGCTAATATCATTTGAAGAAAAGGAGACCGTGCAGGCAGCCGAGTTGAAAATGAAAGTGTGTTTGTACACAGAATTGACTGGGTGTGAGAGGCGGTTTCCTACTGCTGGTTGGCACCCAGACATCTCATCTGTGTCTCTCAGCTCATTTGAGCTGCGGGGGTGGAGGATTAGCTCTCTCCTCTGGTTAAGGTAGGTAGTAACATCATGTAGTCCGTGCACACTGACGCCTAGCTCTGTAACTAGCTTTCTTTTCTCATCTTTCAGACACTTCCCCCAGGCTTCCCTATCTCCTGATAGGAGGCTCTGCAAGCGTTGCTGTCAGTGGTGTGACTTTATGCTTGATTTTCACGTGCAGAGGTAAGTCGTTCGATAAGCCTGAAATGTATTACAATTCCATTGCTGACTATGTGCGTGTACAAGGATGTGTACTTTATTGCTGACAGTGGGGTGGGAGGCAAAGATTGAGGAAAATGTCCATATATGATGCATTGCCCTTTTGGAAAAGTCCTAAAAAAATAAGGGTTGGAACACTAAAACAAGTCTGGAGTTTTGTATGAGCCATATTTATTATGATATTAATGCATTATATATATGGGAGAGAGTCATCCAGTATGAAACGGATTCTTTCTGAGAGTAGGGTAGGTTTTGAGTTTTTAGGATTAATTTGGTTGTTCTGCATTTACCGACATAATATTCTATACATAATAATGACAGCTCACAAATTAGTCTAATGACTAGACACAAACAAGCTCCCCGTTTCTATCAGGAATCATAAGTTTTCCCTTGAGCAAGTGTAAGAATAGGCCAAATGTACATACTTCCCTCTGGTGCACTCACAGTTTCTCAGGCCGTATAGATTTCATTGACACTGGGCCAGGCTCTTACTGAAGAATTTGATACTGAGAACTCAGGTGATGGTTTGCTATTCTTGGAGTTGAGTAAGATGGCTGTGATGGGGTATGAAGGGAGTAGAAGCCCAAGTGGAGGCTTAAAATGGGAGGAAGAGAGAATAACAAGCTGAAGGCAAGACTGTTTTCAGAAAAGCAGGAGTTGAAGCACTGGGAGAAGGCAACGTAAAGGCGGGTGAACTGTAAATGGAGGGAATTTGCAGAGAATCAGAGTGCCTGATTTATTCCCCTCCATTGCCTTGTTGCTGCTCTAGCTTGACTGCTTCTCTGGGTTTCTTCTTTGTGCTCAGTGCCTTTCAGATTATCCTCACCCACACTGGGCACGTTACATTGCAGATGTATTTCATGAACCAGGTCTGAACGAAAGGGGTGAAAGAGGGTTGGTAAGAGGCGACAATGAGGCGAGGTGTGCACTAGAAGAGCAGAGAAGGCAGGGTGAGAAGAAAAACAAAAAAAGGCAGGAGAATAAAGCAGAAGGGCAGTTGTTGGTGGTGGCAGCACTGACCAGTGCTTGCAGCACTTTGAGGGTAGCCTATCCCTGTCACAGTGTGATGTGCATCTTTGGGACAGGCGAGGAGAGGAGAAAATGTGCTCAGACGGGTTCCTTGGCTCAGTGTGTCTCTGCAGAACTGACGAAATATGCACCTAACTGAGTCAATTCAGTCATGTCTCCCAGGTTGACCAAAATTGCCAATGAAGGGAAAAATAAAACAACAGTGTGTTCAAGAGCAGATCATAAAAAATAAGAACTTAACCTATGAATGTAACTGTATTTTGAAGAAAGTCTTTCAACAGCTGAGGGCAGCTAAAGGAGGACTCTAGACATAATAGCACCTTGCCCCATCAAACCATTTTAATTTCCTGACATCCTACTTTTAGCTTTCAGGTTACGTAAATCGGCACGTGGAGTGGCAGTACCATTTGAAGTAAGTGGGCATTTTTTTGTGTGTGTGTGCTTTGCGTTTTTTTTTTTCTTTTTTCTGTGTATTCTTCACTAAAACATGTGATTTCATTGCAGTGTGTCTGCTCTGACAAAATTTCCATTTACCTCTGTGTGTACTTGGAGGGGACAATGCGGAACAGTGTGTCTGGGAGGGTGCCTCTTGTTTGGATGGCCCTATCTTCATGTATATTCGGAGTATCCAAGACATTGTTGAAGCACTACCTTGAGAGTGGTGTAGTGCATTTCCTGCCCCAGAAGAATACTATAAATTATGTTTACAATGCCAGTGGTTAAGCTGAATTTTAAATCTCCCAGAAGCGAATGTTTTCACATTTCTGCTTCACAGAGTAATCTTAACTCTGATCTTTTGCTTAAGAATGTGTATTGCACTTGATGGCAGAAACCTGCCTGATTAAAGATCGGATGAAAACAGACACACATTTTAGAATGAGGGAAAAGCGTGCACTTCCTTAGAGACAAACACAGCTATGAAACTTTTATTTTTTAAGTTGCGGTTCAAGCACTCAGAAGTTAGGAAAGAGCACTGATAAATTTGCCACCGCAACTTTTACTTCCTCTCTAATTCCAGTGTGTCGTGATACACATTTAACAGCATGATAATATGCTGCTCTTTCCTCAGGGCTTCTGCGTCACTTAATGTACATTGAAAGAGCAATTATTTCATAATTTGTTTTCTGCTCACGCTTAAATTTATGGCCGTGTGTCTTGTTTGTTGCAAACTAGTCAAACAGTGCTCTGAAGTTGGAATGATTAATTTCCTGATATGCTCTTCTATGGCATTCAGGAAGATTTGACTGACAGGAGTGGGAGTTGCAGAGATCGAAGTCAAAAGCTTCCAGTAATTTTAGGTGCCTAAATTGGATTGCCTGTGGCCTGCCTGTTTTTTTCAGAGAAGTTAACATTGTTCATTATCATCTATTTTGCTGAAAATACCAACATTTCAAAATTTGTTTTCAATCACGTTAAGAAAAAAAGATGCAAAGGCCGTCCTGTTTAGGCTTTGTGAAGGAGGTTGTTGCATCTCTCTGCCAGTTCAGGTTTCACCCTCTGTGCTTGCAGAGTTTAGAGAAATAACTTCGCAGTTCTTTTGCAAAAGTAATGTTACCTACCAGGTTTCTTCTGGTCTTGTTTTTTGTTTGGACTATATAGGTATGGGTCCGCAAAACTCTACAATGTAATATAACGGTACATGTTTTTCTTTATATTGCAGACTAAGAACTTCAGGTCCACACCATCACGTGAGAAGACAGGAGCGGACAAGCCTCCTGTCTTATCAGAGAGTATCTATCAGAATTACAATCCAAGAATGATATATATGAACTATTAACAGTGTCGGCACAAGCAGCCTAATACCAGCTCAGCTATAAATGATACTTAGTTACTTGAACTTGTACTTCAACTAGCAAATCTCAGACTTTACGGCATAGCAGGGCAAGAGAACACTCAAAACTGCCCCACAAAAGCCTTTGTCTTTCCTGACCTGAAGACAGTGGGGGAGAGCAATCTCTTTTAGTAAATTATTTCTCTCTTTCTCTAAAGATCAGCTCTTGAAACATTTGACGTTTTTAAAGACCGAGTTGCGGAAATACATATCTGAATTTTGTTTGAAAATGGACTCGGATGTATGCGCTGTCTTCCCTCAAATCAATAATTGACATATTTCTGTGCCACAGTAACAGACTGTTGGTGAATATGTAGCACTTTTCTCCATTTTCACAACTGCATTTTCTTTGCAATTTTGTGGTGGAAGCCAGGAAGTGACACAGGGGACCCCAAAACATAGAAGGTCAAAGAAATGCATCCAGCAGAAATGCAGAAATAAAAGAGTTTTTTCTTTCTGGGTAGACAATTACATGTGGCAGATGACAATCTGGTATTTGTCATCTCTGTGTATTTTTTATTTTTTAATGTATTACTTTTTCAATTAAACTTTCTGTTTGCATTGATAATGGAAAAAAAAAAAGCCAATTTGAAATCGTACTTGATATGGAAATGAGAAATAGCAATGGGCATTTTTCTAAGATTCATTTTAAAGTAAATGTGTGAATATGCAAATATTTACCTAAATGATTTCTGGGGCTATTTGGGTAAATGTTTATTGACTAATTTCTTAGAAGCTGAGATCACAGCATGGTTTTACTGAGAACAGAAGTGTTAAGTTGTGAAAAATGCAGGTGGTGTGCCTGTTTAAAAGAAACAAAAAAAAAAACCCTAACCAAATCATTTATTTCTTCTCATGCTCATGCCCCCAAGCTGAACCCCCACCCCCGACTGGTTGTTCATTTCTGTTTTCATTTGTCAGATTTCTCAAGCCCTCCAAACACTAATGCAGCAGAAAGTATACTCAAATGTGTGTATTGAACAGCCTTTGCCTGCTTGTTGCTGGAGGAATTAATCTCTGCTCCTTCAGTGTTCTTAGGCATGCGGATCTCCCAGTGCCTTCTAATTGCACTTCACTCCAGCACTTCTAAATAGACATGGGTGGTGGGCATCTCCTGACGTCTCTCCAGCCTTTCATTTTAGTCAGAAAGGCATGAAGAGCGACTCTGCCTTAGTGAAAAGTGCCTACAGAAGGCAGTCCATCATGCCTGGCAGGTAACTGAGCAGAGCCTTTCTTGTGGTGTTCAATGTCAATGATGGGTCACTATCTCAGAGCTGTGTACAGCTTCTTCATGTCATCTGTGGGGAAGGAGATGCACCATTCCATGTATACAGCCTCTGGGAGAAATAAGTGACAGACTGCTCGGAATTAGTGAAAACAGGTTTTCAGTGATGCTGGCTTGGAAAGGTGTTTTGTAGCTCTAGCAAAATCCACAGCAGCACCTTAGTGTCAAGAAGTGGTTTCCCAGTTCTGCTGGCCCACAGCTGGCAGTGCATGGTGAGCACCACCCAGCATCCTTTTTTTGTTCTCCCTGTCAGCCAGGACCTTTCTCAGTCACAGTGCTGTGAAGGAGTCAGTTGTGACTGGAAGCCTCTGAAATAGGGAAAAAAATCTCTTGTTTCTTAGGGAACTACCCAGTTGGGTCTAATCCTGTGCTCCTAGGCTGGTGTTGCTCAGTGTTACAAGTGAGCATGGATCATTCCTGTAGACCGCTACAGCCATTTGGGTCTGTCTTATTCAGAAGCTGGACCATTGCAGCCGGACTGAAGGATGACATGGCTGTCAAAATGGCAAAATCCTAACAAAAGCGTTAGGATGTGGAGCAGTCTGGTTTTGGCAGTCATGGTGCACCTGTGTTGTGATTTTTAGGGTGCAAAGCGAGAACTTTTTATAATTCCTTTGCACCAAATGAAATGTTGAAAAGTAAGATGAAATGCAAACAGACAGGGAGATGATAGTGCAGGGATAAAACCCTCTGGAGAAACATCACTGTGATGATTAGCCCTGGGTGAAAAGCCTGGCTTCTGTGCTTGTGATTTTATTTTCCCCTTTAATTTGTATTTGGTGGAACTGGTCCAGTCACCTGCAACGTGTCAGCATTTCCTAGAAATTCTGAGACTTTGTTTGATGTGCTGAAACAAGGTGCTCTGGCAATGAGATAGGTCCCTTTGTGCTGCAGGTACTCAGTGAAATGGGCTCTCCTGGCAGTTCCGCAGCTCTTAACAGCCACGTGGACTATGGTTTGCCTGATTTCTCATTTCAACAGCAAGTCCTGCTGCAACCTCTCAGAAAATTAGCTTACAGCATTGTAGCCTGGTCAGGCTTTGATCATCACCTGTTTACTGCCAACAAAAAACTTGAGTTATCAACCCCCAGCTCAGGCAAACCCACGCGTTGCAGGCACTAAAAGGCCTCTGCTGCCTAATTGTTGTATCTTCCTTCTGCAATAAAATTGGCCCTTATGCTCTTCAAGCTCGTTGTGTATGATTAATAAAACTTATTAGGCCAAAGAGAATAATGTGGCTAGTGGGGGTGATTGTAAGAAAGGCCGGGACGTGAATAATGCTTCCAGGCAGAACATAATAATTGAACAAGCTCAGTTCATTTTCTGCTCATCTTTTGTGTGTGTTATAATACCGGCACAAGTGGTAGGTAGTTTCAGACACAGAGTTTGCTGCTTTTTTAGCTCTCTGCAACTCACCGGAGCTTTTGACCACAGGAGTATGTATTACATCCAAGCTGCCAAGAGGTGATAACTATTCCAGTGGGCCTGTCAGCTCTGCTAATAGCATCGTCTTTGAAAGGAGGAAGATGAGGTTAGCCAAGCAGTGGGCCCGTGCGTATGCTGAGAGAGGAAGCTGGTGCTTGGGATAAGACACAGAGATCTGCGAGTTGAATGGGTTTGTATGGAAGCAGAGAGAGGAAAATGGGAGTCTGGAGAAGGGGGTTGACAGAGGAGAACGATAAGACTTAAGAGAGCGAGCATGATGTTGGGTCATTGCAGCTTAATACTTAATAGTGTGATTAATTACTTTTTCCATTCACACTGCCTGTCACTGGGTACATTAACTGCTGATCGTGAGTGATGAGGGACAGGCTTTGGTCTCATGGGGAGCTCTCTGCACTCTTCTTTCAGGGTGGAAAACTAGGCATGGGCTTTGATGGTTCCCTCTCTGCCTGCCATCACCAAAGAGCAGTGTGCATCACAGAATCACAGAATGGTCAGGGTTGGAAGGGACCTCTGGAGATTATCTAGTCCAACCCCCCTGCCAGAGCAGGGTCACCTACACCAGGTTGCACAGGATGGCGTCCAGGTGGGTTTTGAATGTCTCCAGTGCGGGAGACTCCACAACCTCTCTGGGCAGCCTGTAAGAAGCATCACGCTTCTTGGTCTGATGACCTGCACACTGAAGGGCTAAAAGCCATGAGACACACACCTCAGGGGAGCGAGGGGGAGGAGGGAAGGGCCTGGCACTGCTTGAGTTGGCTCACCAGGGGTTTATCTCCTCCTCTGTTAGAAAGGCTGGAGCTGGGCTTGCAGCCTGCTCCGCCTCTGCCAACTCCCACCCAGCAGCAGGGACCAGTGTGCGGCAGTGCCCAGCTGCTGGGCCAGTGCAGCGGGGTGGGTGCGGGAGCCCTCCCTGCGCTGCCCAAGAGCTGCCCACAGGGGCTGGTAGTTGCTGGCTCCTGCCCGAGCTGTGTTCTCCTGGACTGCCGGCTGAGAAAGTGCCCGTTTCCCACCTGGATTTAATTTTGCACTTGATCTGTTGAGTGTTTTGAGAATGAGATGAAAATCGCTTAAATATTTTCTGTCATGCTGATTTTGTAACGGGATAGGCATCTTGGTGTAATCCCAAGGATGACCCAAATTGTGCATTTTGTCTCTTGTAGGAATTTGGTCTGGAAAATAACCAACTTGAGGATGTTTTTATGAGTATATTTGCCATGCTTTTTTGCTTAATTGCAATAACACTTTTGGTGATTTTATTTGCACTGAAAGCAAATATAAGCACGGAAAATGTTTTGGATTGCAAATCTCCACAGATTCTTCTGTGGCCTTGTCAAAATGGATAGGAAAATGCTGACTGTGGATTGAATAATTGTTGGGAGAGAGCTACTGAAAGGGGATGGGTGTTGGTGTGAGCTATTTGTACACTCTGACAAAAAAATAAATAAAAAAAAAAAGGCTGGGAGCGTGAGCTCCTGCTCCAGGGCTGTTGCCACAGCTCTGCCTTGCCACTGCTGTTTCAGAGTGACTATTTAGTCAAATGCACAGTTGATTGAATGTCACCTGTGCTTTTTAGCACTAGATGTGATTATAGGCGAAAACGCTCCTCTTTTACTGTGTGGACTTTCACTCATAGTGTTTATAGGGCACTCTTGGCAATAGTCATGACGTCTGCTTTTTGATTAATCTATAAGCAATTTATCTTCTGGTAATAGCAGGTGTTGTGATGCTGCTGAACAGGTTTTTTTATTCTCTTTCTGTTCACTGAATATGGAAAAAAAAAAAGGTTGACAAAAAGTTATGTTTAGAATCCCATAAATTGTAATGTAACTTCAGATTATGAACAAGATTCGATTAAAATCCCTATTTTCAACACCAGGATCGAAATGAAGAAGATAAATAATTTTCCTGTAGATTTTGGAAATGGGGCAAATGTCCTAAGGGTATTTGCCAGTTCAGTAAAATACTTGGTTTCCTAAGTTGGTATTTCTTTCAGCTGTATCTTTTGGTCAAGCCTTCTTGGCATCATTTGTCACAGCTTTTCTTTTCTGATGAGAAAATACTACTTTCCTTGGCTCACCTGTAATAACTAAAACACCTGTGGAATATTGTCGTGCTCGTTTTGATGTCTTTGTGACTTGGTGTTTCTGCTTTTGTGAAGTCTTTTTTGTTAATGTTAACTTTTCCACAGCTACTTGACTTGGCGTCCACAATCTGTATGCAACTTTCATGTGCTGGAGGTAGTGAAGAGCTCATGATTTAACCAAGTAGGACTTCTACTACATTTCCTGTCAGTCCTCTGTCCTGGAATAGTTTGTGTTTGTGCTCTTAATGGTACTTCTTTAATCAATTATCCACTTTTCTTTTCTCTTTGTTTCCTTAAAGTTGTCTCCCCAATGTTGTCATGCACTAGTTTTCTCAGTGTATTGATTTTTATCTTCTCTAAGTACTTTATTATCCACTTCTCTTTCCTTCTTTTCTTGACATCAAATACAATTGCATTCTCCGTTCAATTGCTTTAGTAGGTGCCAGATACTCTCAATTAAATTTTTTCTTTATAATGGGGGTGGGGTGGGAAACAATAGGTTTCAAATCGTGACTTGTTTTGAAATTTTCCAGTGCTTTTCACTGATCCTCTCCTTAGAGAAGAGACATAGTTCTCCTTAGAACTTAGAGACATACTTGCTCCAGATCTCCTTGATTTTTATTTTTTTTTTTGGCCAATACATAATAGAAAGTTAGTTGCTCTTAACTATAAACCACTCCTCTGCTTCAGCTCCTGCAAATCTAAGCTCACCTGCCAAATTCAAATGCGTAATATGCAGCATTTTATTTGTCCTTGAATGGTATCTGTCTTGCATTATTATGCAAAAACATCATAGCCGGTTTATTTTTTTCCTCCATAGTTTACATGCTGTTGTACCACTCATAGCAATAGGTATCCAGCTCAGAGAAACTAAGCAAGCATTTATCAGTGAGGCTTTTCAAACAGTCTTGGTTATCAGTGATTTTACTTAGTTCAGACACAATAATAAAATATCTCTGATACAATGTCACGATTTCCCTGAATGGGATTATGCCTATGTCTGACTTGTACATCAATAATAACATTGTATATAACCAAGAAATTGTGGACTGAGCTCTACTGTAGAAAATAGATGCTATTTCACCTGATTAATCATAATAAGCAATAATATTTTTGAAGAAAGAGGAGAACCACAGGCTCCTTGTGCATTTGCAAACGTAAAACTTTCCCCCAAGAAGAGCAGAAACAAACAGCATAAGGAGGCTTTTTGCTCCACTTCCTCCAGATTCTGTCTCTTGTCATTATCAAGCTATCGCTACATCTGCTGCTGGGTTTCCCTTGTATTTTCTAGTGGTTTTGACTGTCTTATCAAATCAGTTCTCAGAGTTTAGCACACACTACCCAGAGAAGCCTCTTGGACTTCCTTGTTCAGACTGGGACTAGTCTGAATTGGCTTCTGTTTTGACTCCTGATTCCTGCTCTCTTATTTTTCTGCGAAGACTTGTATCGCTCTCTAGCACTGATCCAGGCTCCCGTGCCTTGACAATACTTAACCTGATGCTTGGCGTAGAGAACTCTGGAACAGCCAGAGACAAGGAATAATCTCTTGCTGCATGAGAAGGAATGCAATATATAACTCCTTTCATCAGGATCTGCTTGGGATATCTGACCTGAGTCTCACCAGCTGCGTTCCATATCCCTGGTGAAAAAAGTCTTGAAAAGCCTGAGCAGCTTTCATGGAAGCCTGACCAGTAATTTGCCTCACAGTCACAGAGATTGTACCCAACCTCTGCATCTTGCTCCTTGTCTTACCCCGGGAAGCTTCTGCAAGAACTTTTCAAGTCTGTTAACTGCTGTATTCCTCCAGGCAAAACTTCCCATCCCTCTGTCTTCTCTATGAAGAAGAAATGGTACCCAGGCCCTCTCTCAAAGCAAAAGCATCTTCCTTGCAGATAAACCTAAGAATTTAGGGACTGCCTAGCTGAGGTGTATATTGCTACAGAACAGTCACAGGACTAGCTCAACTTGGAGTGTATCTCCAAGGCTCCTCAAAAGTGGGCTGATCATCCTCCTCCTGAGTTAGCTAGAATTGTCACCTAGATTGAATTTGGGGATTTGCACTGAATTCTAGGCTGGTAGAGTCATGTTAGCATAGTATCAGTCTTCTCTGAATGTAAGCCAGATATGTCTGTATGACTGCTGTGCCTCAATACAAATTTGCACTTATTTGTTCTCAGAGGGCTTTTGGCTTATCTTCATGGGGGACTTTGAGTTTCTCCCCCTGTTCCTTGTTTGCATGAGTTTAGACTGATGTTATATCAGGAGCTAATATTTAATACATTATTTCTTATGTTTAAATGCTACAAAACCTTCCGCCAAGTAGATCCTACCACCTGCACCTTAGCACAACAAGGAAAACACGTAGAATCTCAAGCAATCACTCTTTGCTTTTCCAGCCAATAATTCTGTCAATTTCCAAATGATACTTTAAGAAATACCTGATACTGGACCATTTCTGGCAACTCAGTTACTATAAAAAGTAGAGCAACATGTCGTGCAGAAATAGGTTTATTGTGCAAGACAGACAGGGACAGCCGATTTCCTGTGACAAAGGACATCAGTGTATGTCCAGGATGGGCAAGGGAGGGTAGTTTTCTTCTGCAATGTTTTGTGTCAACTGATGAGAAAGACAGTAGATTTTCATTGCTGCTGGACCACCTGTAGCATCCTACAGGATGTTGTGGAGTCTCTCTCCATGGAGGTATTCAAAACCAGACTGGACACAACCCTCAGCAACCTGATCTAGCTGACCCTGCCTGAGCAGGGGGTTGGACTAGATGATCTCAAGAGGTGCCTTCCAGCTTCAGCTATTCTGTGACTCTGTGACTAGCGCCAGTGTTTCTAGATCCCAAACTAACTAAGGGTTCATTCCAGCACAGGGTTGCCAGGTCTTAGTGTTGATGCTTTGGATATGGGAGAAGAGTATTGTAAGAGATTGTTATGCCTTGCAAGCTAGATTCAGCAATTTGGGAGATGGTGTCTGAAGGCACGTCTCTGGGAAGTCAGTGGCCCTTTGCTCGTACACTGACTTCTGAAGTAAGCACTTTGCTGTTTGCAAAGTGCTTTATCTTTGCCTGGTCAGTGTTGCACACAGGTGCACGCTCCTCTGTTGCATTCCTCGGTGGAATGGGATGCACTGCAGGATAGGATTAGCAATCAGTGTCTGCAGGCTTAGGGTTGTGCAATACCCTCCCAGTCCCGGTCGGGTTTTTTTTTCTTGTGACTGAGCATTTTTTCCAAGTGTGTTAAGTCACCACACTGATGGTCCCTGCTTTAGCTGAGTATGTCTCAGTAGTGCCTCGGCTGAGCAGGACTTCCGTGTTATTTTTGAGGTTAGAATAGGATACTTGGACTTCAAAAAAATTTACAACTTTTGCTTATTACTGAAACTTTTTAAAAGAAACAAAACTTAAAAGAATGACAAGGTGTATTTGGTTTATGTGGCAAAGTTTTGGTAGCTGGGGGGCCGGAGGGGTGGCTTCTGAGAGAAGAAACTAGGGGCTGTGCCCCATGTTGGACAGAGCCAGTTCCAGCTGGCTCCAAGACAGACCCACCACTGGCCAAAGCTAAGCCCATCAATGACGCATGTGGAGCCTCTGTGATAACATATTTATGAAAGGGTAAAAGATGCTGCACAGCAGCGATGAGGAAGAGGAGTGAGAAAAATGTGAGATAAACAACCCTGTAGACACCAAGGTCAGTGGAGAAGGAGGGAGAGGAGGTGCCCCAGGTGCTGGAGCAGAGGTTCTCCTGCAGCCCATGGAGAAGATCATGATGAAGTAGGATGACCCCCTGCAGCCCATAGAGGACCATGTCAGAGTAGATATCCACACTGCAGCCTGTGGAGGGCCCTACACTGGAGCAGGCTCCTGGCAGGGGCTGTGGCCGTGGAGAGGAGCACGCACAGGAACAGGTTTTCTGGCAGGAGCTGTGGCTTGTGGGGGACCCATGCTGGAGCAGTCTGTTCCCGATGGACTGTACCCTGTGGAAAGGACCCATGTTGGAGCAGTTCATGAGGTACTGTATCTCATGGGAAGGACCTATGTTGGAGCAGGGGAACAGCATGGGGAGATGAAGTGGTAGAGGCCAAGTGTTATGAACTGACTGTGACCTCCATTTGCCATCCCCCTGCACTGCTGGGGGTGGGGAGGAAGAGTAAATCTGGGAAGAATAGGGGGTGGGGGAAGGTGTTTTAAATGTTGGGTTTATTTCTCGCTATCTTACTCTGTTATTAATTGGCAGTAAATTAAATTATTTTCCTCAAGCCATATCTGGTTTGCCCATGACACTAACTGGTGAGTGATATCCTGTCCTTATATCGACCCACAAGCTTTTTCATCATATCTTCTCCCCTTGTCCTGCTGAGGAGAAGGAGTGAGAGACCATCTGGGTGGGCACCTGGCGGCCAGCCAGTGGTCAACCCAATACATAAAGCTTATTCACTAACAGTGCTATAATACAAAATGGGTTGCTGTAAACATAGAGTCTACACTATTAAGGCATTTTATGGTGATGATACATCTCTAGATCTTCTGACTTTAATCTTATCACTCTGTACTGAGCTCTGAATATTTCATTTCCACTCATTCTACTCTCTCAGCTGACAATAAGTACTGCTGAGCAAGCAAAGGTAAGTGCTTTTTGGACTGATTTGTGTCTGACTGCTGCCACAGTCCAACAGAGTTTATATGCCACAGTGTAGTGTTTGTATCTAGCTGTGCTTATATTTTGGATTTCCATTTGTGCGTATGAAAGAGAAACCATGGACAAAAACCCCTGAAATCCTTTCTATCTTATATTTATCATGTCTGAAGTATACAACCCCCTCTTCTGTACAAAACAAGTAGCTACATGCAAAACAACGCGCTTAGTACATAAATGTCTTGCTTGTATTCACTTTATCTCTTGTGTGAGAGAGGAGTGTTGTGTGGAAAAAAAGATGAGTGAGCCAACTACTGAAAAGCTCTGGCCTGACTGCTTGCCTTTATCTTCAACTTGCTTGAAATATTCAAATCAGGAAGATTAGACTCAAATACCAGCAGTTAGTGTATCGTTAGGGTTGCCTCCTTAATCAGGCAAGTTAGTGCCTGAAGAACTATGATACCTTCATGAGCACCGCCTGCCTCCAGGTCTGAATTTCTACCGGCGGCACCTACTATCACATTCTTTATCATTGTCGTTCTTGTGTAATCATCAGTGGTCACCTATTTCACAGTGCTATATATAGCAAAAATTAAAATGTACACAAATATGCAAAATCCTTATGCATATGTACATTTCTCTGTGTGTGAAGCTGTGAATATACGCAGGAAAAGTTATGTTTTTTTTTCCTCAAGAAATTAATTTCAAAATAATTTCCCATCAACAGAACATCTCATTATACATAAATGTTGTGAAAGACCTTATTAGACAGATAGACACATGAGGGATAAAATTAAAAGTTGCTGTGGAAACCATAACCTGAAATAAGTCTTTCTTTTGTGCGCTCAAAATCCCAGTCTTTGTCTTCTATTAGAATACTGTTTGCATATAATTTCTTTCTTTAGGAAAAAGAATCTGAATTGCTGATACACAAATGGAAATCCCATCTGACTGTGACTGTAAAGTGCATCTCAGACTAATGGAAATTTTTTTTCCTTTCTGTGGAGTGTTTTAAGCCCCTCTCTTGTCCTGCTATCTGTCTGGTATAAGGCAGAAAAAAATGTAATCCCTGGTGGTCATTGCTGCCCATCTATGACCAGCTGCAGCAGTTTGTTGGAACTGTTGATATTATTGCCTGGAGTTAATTGGGATGTAGGAAACAGCTTGGGGTAGGGTATAGAGGAAGGAAGAAGAAAGACTAAAGAAGATACTAAGGCTCGGAGGAAATGTTTTGCAAAACACAAAACATTCTTTAGCTCTCAGCTGCAGCTGTCATCATCCCTCTACAGCACATTCTTAGAAAATCACATTTCAAATATGGCTTGTCAAATAAGCAAAAAGCGACTTGAGCTCTGTATGTATCAAACGCTTTGGTACAGAGAGGCTTGATCACACTGCAGCTGGCGTCCATGTTCTATCCTTGAGATTCTTGTGTAGCTGTTATTTTCTGTAGTCATCTGTTAGTAGATGCATTCACATAGTGTTAGCCTGGGTCAGGAATGTGCTTTTGAAAAGAAACTCCCCATGGTCTGTGCTTACTGTGCTGGGTTCATATTGTCAAGCAGCCTTGGAACACACAGAAAACGCTGCATCTTTTCTGATGGAGCTCAAGCAGAATATGCGCCCTGGGGGTACACCTAATGCTCTCCAGCTGCTAACGGGCGTTCAGTTCACAAGATCAGACTGTGATAAGCCCAAAATAAAATCCCCCCAACCCATGCTGTGCTCTGTCTAACCACTCCTGCTGAGCTACACAGCTGATGAGATAAACATAGCTTTTGTTAAACAAGCTCTTCCTGCAGTGTGATTTTTTTTTTTAATCTGTTTTATATGCAAGAAATAACTTGAGCATCAGCTCCAAGAAGGCACTGAAAAATGCCAATTTGCAGTGCTTGTGTATTGAAGATCTCTCTTGATGCTTACACAAACAATATGCATGGAAAAGATGGGGCCTACTATTGAGTATGTTCCTGTTATGTGGCTTCCTGTCTAGGAAAAAGCGTTACAGAGTGATTCCTCTGGTGACCTCCTAACCCTGGATTGCTTGGCAAGAAAACACAGGAGCCATGGCTGCACGCAGGCATTGCTGCCAGCTAAGCCTCATATTTTCTTCACAAATGCTGAAATACCACAGAGAATGATGTAATGTCAATCTGTACAATTATTTGCAAATGCATGAGTCCCATTTGACTTATTCAGTAGTTATGTATAAAAAAAAAAACCAAAATGGCACAGAATTTCTGTTATCGCACAACAGCTTGCATTTAAAAAGCCATTGTGCTTAACTGCAAATTGAGAATTAGCATATCTGAAAAAAAAGACAAAAAGCCAAATGCTTAGAATACATCTACTAGATACAATGTCAAGACCAGTCCCAGCTCTGGAGCTCACACTCAGCAAACATTTTATATACAGACACTATCTGATGGGCATTTTTTTTTTCCCCTTCCAGTTTTAGTGCCATTGATGTAGAGCTCAGCCCTGGTGGAATTTGATTGAATTTGCTCTGAACCAATAGTTGAATGCCTCTACGCTGCCTTATAACTTGAATAAGGAGTCAGCTGTAAAGCAAGCTAGCCCAGACATTGTGAAATCCATCCCTCTTTTAGGAATACAGGAGAAGTGACATCATGGACATGGCTCTGCACTGTTCTAACTAACTTTGACATTTTACAGGGCGATTCAGAATTGCAATATTAGACAAGGACATTTTTATTTCAAAGATGAATACTAGGTGATTCTTTACAAGTTCCACCTCAATTTGTTTAAGAAGGATTATGGGCTGTTTCTCTCTGCCTGCATGGTTGGCCTGCGTTAAATGAGCTGTACATTCCTGGTGGATTGCTGTCCATACCACAGAAAACAGCTTCTACATTGGCATCTTTGTGATGAGTCTTTGCAGAGGCAGATAGTGAATGGGGTATGGAGGAATCTACCGCATTTCCCTGCCATGTAGCCAGTGCTAGACTGAGGAAATTCGCCTGTCCTTGTGCTCTCTGCAATACATAGGACGGTTTCTGTCTACAGAGCTCTTGATCAAGCCTCCTTTCATGAGCTCCATAATTTTTTTTTTATAAAGCATGTTATTTGTTTGTTGCAGTATAACAGCCAATAAATGGAGAGGCAGAAAGTGTTCTGCTTTAGCTTAATTTTTGTATATGTATGTTACCTGCCGTCTGAAACATATGAGCAAACAACCCTTGTCCCAGTGTCTTAATAAGAGTGGCAGAAATTTACCATCATGAGGTCCTATTTCAGCTCTGCTCACTTTGCTTTCATCTCTGTTCAAGACAAGATACAGCAAGACAGGATACAGGCCAGCAGCAGAGAAGAGAAAAAACATAGAAAAAGCCAGCTATCTTGCACTTTAAAAATCTTGCCTAGCTTTTTACAATCAAGGATGTAGGACTGTGAGATGGAGGTTGCATTTGAATCATCTCTTAATAGCCATTGATAAACCTGCCCTGCATAATGACTGCAATCTCTTAACCTATTTTTTGTTTTTATCTCCAAAATAAACTGCAGCAATGAGTTCCGCTAATTTAATTATGTTCTGTGAAAAAATATGCTGGTGGTTGAAACCCGCTTCTTAATAATTTAAATATATGCCTGCTGAAGAAGCTAAGCGGCCTGAAATGAAAACAAAGCAATTAAAAGGCAAATAGGGTGGGATGGGGTGTTTTCTGTTGTGGCTGTTGGGAGGCCCTGGAATAGAGGACAGTAAGTTCAGCTGAGTGAAAATGGAGAAAATGAAGAGGCTTACAGAGATATTAAAGACTGGAAGCAGAAGGTGCAGGACACATACTGGAAGGTTTTTATGTATGAATTGTCTCTGCTACGAGTAGTGGGACAGAAGCTCTGTGGGGCCAGGGTTAGGGTAGGTAGGGACAGTGTGGTAAAATGCCAATGGAGAAGTGATGATATGGTGGAAAAGAAGCTATATGGACCTTCATCACAGCACCTGAAAGTTAGGTGCTGAGAGGAGGATGGATTACTGTGATGAAGCTGAAGGCTTGTTCCCTTGCAAGAAGAAAACAACAAGTAGCAAGAGAAGCAGAAGTGGCAAAGATGAGCAAAGCAGCTCGCTCCTCAAAAAAAGAGGCAAAAGTCAGAGGACTGTTCGTAGCTCAAGGCTTCAAGAGGTAAAACATCAACATGGAGAAGTATTAAATCCTGAAGGAAAAAACAAACCAAAACAAAATAGCAGGCTGGTCAGGCTAGTTGGACAGCCAGGAAACACTGGGCCATTTGGTGAGGTTGTCCATGCCATCAGTGTCAACAGAGCTGGTGGCAGAGAGAACCCCAGCAACACTGTGTATCTGTCCCAGGGAGGTGCAGGGGATGATGCTGCCCCTTCTGCCTGCCTCTCCTTGGCCAGCAAAGGCCCTCGGATGCCTTATCAGGGTCATGAGTGCAGTAGTGCTTGGTCTAACACTTCAGAAAGATCCTAGCTATCTTTTATGTGTGTTAGCTGATAAATAATTGCTTTACACTTCACAGTTATGTATGTTACTCTTTTTGCCTGGCTAAAAGTGCCCCAAAAAGCTGACCCAAAGGAGAGGCTGTAGCAACATGTGTCGAGGACAAAGGACAGTAGGGAGAAGATCCTAGAGATTCCCACCTGCCCCCAAAAGGGCACATCTAGGAGCGTGAACAACCCTTGTTGAGGAAAAACTGGTTAGGTTGTCACTAGTGAGTGAGAGGATCATGGACTGTAGCTCTGAGGAAGGACCTGGGACAGGGTGTTGAGTCTGAAAAAGATCCTGAAGGTCATAGGAAGAATCAGCAGTGGATTTTTCCCTGTTAAGACAAGTGTCAGCGCCTGGAGTGTATAAAAAATAACCGTGCCAGAACGATACTCAAAGGAGTTCAGGTAATCTTTGGTAAAGTTTTTTCAGTCCTTGGAAGGAAGTGTGAAAGCCAGAAAAATTATTGCAGATTAGTACCGTCAGTACAAGGATTGTGGTTTGGAGGAAAAGCTGTGCAAAGGGGACTCATCTGAGGATGGATAATGCTGAAGATATAGCTTCCTGGGATCCCACTTAACAAGATTTATGAGAAGAGCTTTAAACTAAGAAATGAGGAAAATGGCTTGGGAGAGTAGTGAAATCCTTACGGCTGTTTTTATTATAAAAGGAGAAGGAGAAAAAAAGCAGTAATACCGCTGCCAGCTGTAGTCAAGTTGGCAATATCAACAGCCAAATTACTCACTTTTACTAGAGTAAATGGCTAGAAAGTATGTGGTCAATAGGAGATAACAGACATGCCTCTGTATTCACACCAGACACAACTATTGCAGGTGATGTGCAGAACATGACACTGAATATGAGGTTGACCGCATCAAGGTGGAATAGCAGCAGTGATTATTACATGACAAGGAGCAATCATGTTGGAAATGCACTGTACAGAAATGATAGAAATAACAGTTTAAAGGTAATGGAGGAGTAGAATCATATTTTAAAGATGTTAATAAATTATTAAAAAAGAGTGATAATGTGGATAAAGTAGATTAGTTATGATCAAAATCATTCTAGGAGAGGATGTCAAAGGAGGCCCTTCTGGGATAGTTTAGGGAGTTGAATTTGGATATGAACAAAGAATTATTTAATGCTAGTAGAGAGAGAAATACTCCTGAGATTTTTAACACAGGAAGTTTTAATTTCTCAGTCATTGAGACTGAAAACCATTAGCAATCATAGGCCATGGGTGTGACAATCAAAAGATCTGTTTAACTGTGCAGTCAATGAACCAACAGAGGGTGATACTGCTTAAAATTTTGTTAATGTTAGTCACAGAAACAACCTAAAGGAGATGATTGTAGAAAAAAAACTTGAGTGAGCAAGTAAAGTTGATTTAGTTGATGTGACTTGGAATGTGGGTCTGTAACTCTTTATTATTAGAAAGGGAAAACGATGCACAACTGGAGCGAACTAAATGGTGAAGAATGGACCAAGAAGCTGAAGATCTCACTTTAAATGAAGACTAGAATTTCTTTATGTTAAGGATGTAAAGCTGTTGGGGAACTTCTCTTCTAAAGCAGAGGATACAATAGCCCCAGCCAGCTCTGGAAATAAGTGCAATTTCTCTTGAAATGGACATTAGGAACACACAGAGACCCTCCAATGACAGGCAAAAATGGTTAACTAGCAAAGAGATCTGTCTAAAGATCAAGAAGTTCAGGGAGAAAATGGGAACTGCCAGCAGCTGTGCTAAGGCAGGTGTTGCAAAATACCTTCAAATGCTAAGCAGTGGGCTCTCTTGGGGTGTGCGCGAGGAGAAGAGCTGTGGTGGGAACAGCCATCAACCAAAGCCCTCATCACATCCCCGTGTTTTGGGAGAGGCAGGTAACCCTATGGGGCTTGTGTTTGGAGTCATGCACAATAAGTGGTCTGTAAGTTGAAAAAATTTGTGTGGGTGGGGTAAGAAACACCACAGAGAAATGTTTGGATTCTTTTCTGTAAGAAGGGGAAGATTTTGGTCCAGGTTTGCTTTCAGCACATAGTGAAGTGGGCCAGGCCAGACACCTTGTTGCCCTGAGACAGCTGTTCAGGGCAGAAAGGGTCAGTGCAAGCAGTGAGAAGGTTAGAGAAGTAATACTGACAATGTCTTTTAGTGCAAAGTGTTAGAAAATTTTAATTATCAGTCTCATCACTAGCTTGACGTGTCATGACTTCACATCAGAGGATTCAGCAGGTGCTTGGGCAGAGACGAAAATTAACAACTCTGTCTTTACACAAGGCAAACATTCAGGACGACTCCCAATATTTTTTTTTGTCTGTTCCTTAGGAACAGGGATAAATGCACACACCAAAGAACCCCACCCGCCTAAGAAGGAGGTACCCTTCCTCAAATCCTGCAGCGACTGTATCTGGATCAGAAAATGGCTGCGATGATGTGACATGTCAGCCAGCATGCAGGTGGCCTTGCTTAATCCATGTCTGGGAGATCACGCCCCTTCCTTGGGATACCAAGTGGTAGTCTGGGGAGTTATCTTAGCCTGGTGTTGAACAGACAGAGTGGAAATTTGATTCTGGACTTCCACAGAAACACGCTCAACATTTTTCCTCCTGGCTTCATACAAAATTCCCTCCTGTGAGTCATTTTTCACTTAACAATATCTCCGACAGCACAAGCTGACTACAGCATTGCTCATTCTTGTTGATTACTCATAAAGCCTCTGGGTTTGTGCTTTGTTTTACCTTCAAATCCCACCTGTTTGAGTCCCAGTTTTTGTGTTTGGTTTACTCTATGACTATAGAAGAAATCTGATGTTCCTGGGTCTTAAAAGCATTGAAAACTCAGTGGACCCGTACACCTCAGATGCCAATGGCAAATTAATAGGATCCCAGTTGTACTATTTTCTGAAGCCTTAGCCATGATTTTGAACAGTAGGGGTTAAAAATAATGATACTAGCTAAAAATAATAAATATGTATATATTCTTTCAGAAAATCTCTACTCTAGACCCTGCACTTTTATGTCAAAGGAGCTCCCTTGCTTGTTTTCTGACTTCAACATTTTACAGAGTTTTAAAAATTCTATAATGAAGCCTAAGAAGAGAATAAGATAATGTCATAATAAGTGAGGAGAGTTGAGTTTAATTCTTTGTTGCTGTTTTCTTTTGTGATCTCAGGCAAGTAGTTTTTCTCTCTCTGCTTTGATTCTTCATCTCTAACTGAGGACAATAGCACTTTCTTGTTTCTCCTGGAGACGCATTATTGTAATCACTGTAAAAGACAATGAAAAGCTCAGACACTACAGCAAGGGGGATTGTGTTAAATACAACAGCTCGACAGAAGCAGAAAAAAATCTGAGGCTCCTGATGTTTAAGGCTGGATTGTTTAAATATTTCTATCAGTTTGTTGTGCCGTCTGTGAACATGGGAGGTGAGGATGCCAGCAACATCTGCATCTCAGTGGGTTAAAGATCTGAACCCAGCTGCCAACTCAACCTTTGGTTTTACTAATGCAAATGTCTTTCCAGCTTTTAATCTCTGATGTTGAAAAAAGCTGTAGCAAATCTACACATCTGTGAAAGGGAAGAGTGGGATAAGTTTTGTTTGTTTGTTAAACTAGGAAATGAGGTACTTAATGAATTGCTCTTGTGCTGCTTGAGCCTTGTGGCTAGATTGTTACAGCCTGGGCCTAGTAATACATTTAACCAACTCAGAAGAAGAGATGAGTAGATCAGCAAGGAGATTGCACAGCACAGCTATAAAGGCTGCCCACAAAAGACACTGGCTAATACCTTTGGATTTGATGAACTCCAGGCAGAAGCAGCCTGAAAGGAAGGAATTCCCCAGCTACCTCTGGACAAAACAGCCACCTGACAGAGAAAACTGCTGACTGATAGTGCTGTCATTCAGATAAATGTCTAGTTTATCCCCAGTTTCTTTTTCTTTAATCCCCATTTTCCTGAGGAGCATTCTTTAGTCTTTTGGGGACAGAGTAATATCTTTATTTCTGCGCTTCACTGGTTTATGCTTGAAAAAAACCCTAGGTTCTTAACTTTGCTCTCTTGTCACACTTGCAAATGTGCAAATGGAAAAACATGGATTTGTGGACAGTGACTGCAAGTAGGAGCTATGTACCAGACTCTCTCTGTCTTGTGGTCTGTGAAGCCTCTCTGGGCAAAGCACCACCTCTCTGGGCTGCCTGTGAAGAAGTGTGTGGTACCAATATGAGGGGAGAGATCATGATGATGGGGTTGGAGCAAGGAAACCACCACAATGCGTGGGACGTAGTATGAAAAGAGGAAATAGAAATACACCTCTAAAAGAGCAGGGGAGAAATGGTAGCAGAAACGACAGTCTTTTGCTGGATTAGTAAAGGATTATTTTGTATTTACATTTCCAGTAACTTAGCAATGCTTTAATTGTATATACAGCCAAACCAGAAAATGCATTGCTGAGGGAAGTGACACTTGTTGCGCCCTTCCTGGCAACAAAGACCAGAGTCAGACGGAGCATATTCATGCTGGCATGCTCTGGGTTGTTACCCGCAGCATGATGTTAAGCAAATGGCAACCTGTACTAATTGGTCAGCAGGGGATTTCCTTGCATAAAAAAGGCCCTCAAAAGGCTCATAAGTGCCCATGCCTTAACACAGCTTAATGACAGCAGCCTATACAGGAAGTAGTCCTCAGATTTAAGTGGAGGTTCTTTAGGGATACAGGGCTGGCAGCTTCCTTGGCTGTGTCTGTGGGCTGGCCTTTCCCTGCCTGCAGTGACCTCAGCCCTGTGGACCTGAGAGCCAGCACGTCCCTG